>JAYESA010000011.1:143000372-143002872 GCA_036927795.1 Iris macrosiphon
AAGTTGGAATCCTAAGCCAAAGTCTCCAAAAATCCCCAATTCTACCACACCAAGCTTCCAAGCCTCCAACCCAAGCTCCAACACCAAATCTAAACTCTACACACCTAGATTAAGGAAAAGCAAAGGGTTAGGGTTTACATTAATGGGAGAAATGGAAGAAGGAAGAGAAGGAAAGGACAAATACTTACTTGAAATGAGAAATTGGAAGAAGAAAAAAGAAGAAAGGAGTGGAGAGTGAAGAAGAAGAAGAAGAAGAAGAAGAAGAAGGAAAGAAATGAATGGGAGGGGGTGCTGGTTTTGATCGGCCAGGGGTTAAGGGTTAGGGTTTGAGTTTGGTGAAATAACCAAAATGCCCTCCAAATCAAGTCATCCTAATAGGGTTTGGGTTTAGGGTTCCAAATGCACTCAAATTAATTCCTAATCACTCCAACTAACTAATAAAAATATAAATAACTATTCTAAGCTAATAAAAAAGTCTAACAAGGGTGTTAGTTGGGTCTGACAAGGGTCCACTAGGATCTGACATGGGTCCAGGCTAGCCAAAACACTAAAATTACTAATAAAAAATAATACAATCAACTAATTAAATATTAATACAAATATTTATGATAAATACCAAATTGACCAAATGAATATAAAAAAAATACCCTGCTCTGGCAATGGGGTAGTGACAAGCCTATCCTCCTTAGAAAATTTTGTCCTCAAAATTTAAAGTCGATCGCACTTCTTCTAGGTCAAACCCCCAACAATCACAGTCAAGAAATTCTACCTAAACAACATGCAAGATCATGGTCCTACTGGTCGTGTTATCATAGTCTCAATCAGGGTCACTACACTATCTTTCATAGCACAAAGAAAGTCTAACAGGTACTAATGAAGCACACCACAAGAAATAAAAAAGGACGGGAAGAAGAACAAAGAGACAGACCTGCTAACCCGACACCCGTAGCATCGGCCTCCTCGACCGTCAACGCATAAGCCCTGCCCTGCTGGGGTATCTCCCTTTTCTGGTACGGGGCATGATGTTGTGCCACAGATGGCCTAGCTCCAACTCTCCGATCCTGTGATCCACCCAATGGAGGTACAGTGGGGCAATCTCGCATCTGGTGAGCAGTGGATTCACAGAACAAACACACCTTCAGTCTCCTCCTACAAACTTTCCAAGTGTGTCCTGCCTTCCTTCAGTAGGCATAAATAGGCACTCTCTGATCCTGACCTTGCTGCTCTATCTTCTGCCCATAGGGACGCTTAGTCGGTCCCGTACTACCACTCGCACTACCTGAATCATTCCTGCCTCTCTTGTACTTGATCTCCAAGTCATCCTCTGCCCTTTGAGCATCTCTTACTATATGCTCGAAAGTTGCCTCACGGTCGCTCCTAGTCAAAGACTTGACCGCCATGACCAAGCCCTTGCGAAACTTTCTCGCCTTTGCTGCCTCACTCAAGCCCTCCACAAATCTTTCCAGACGGCAGAACTCTGCTGCGTACTCGTCCACCATCATGCTCCCTTGGACGAGTGCCTCGAACTGGCTCTCCAAAGCACTGAGTGCCACATCTGGAAAAAACTTCTCCTTAAAAAGCCTCTTTAAAGCCTGCAAAGTAAGCCATGGTGTCGCGATCCTCGTATCTGTGCGATACCACGCCAAGCAAGGTCGAACATCTGACTGTCCGCTACCTCTATCTGTATGCTGTCTGGAATCTGTGCTAGCCGAAAAATCCACTCAATATGCTCTATCCAGTCATCCACGTACATGATTCCCTCTGTACCCCGGAACTCCTTAGGCTGCATGCTCTAGAAGTCAATGATGCTTCCCGGCCTCGGATGTGAGTCTTATCTACCTGTGGCTGAATCTGAGCCACTCTGTCCACTGCCATCATGGCCACCTGGTGGGCGTTATCAATGCCCAGCCTCATCATATCTGCCTGACGGTGCTGCGAGTCCATCATCTCCCTGAAGAAAGCAAACAACTGCGCGGCTTCTATTGGTACAGGAAGTGGTGGAAGAGGTACCACCGGAACGACTGGGGTAGTCCTCAGATCAACAAGTGGAGGAGGATCCTCGAGAGAAGCAGATGCTCCCTCAACCGTAGAAGTGGTGAGTGGAGCGGTAGCAGCTGCCTGAATACGAGCTGGACGAGAGGTAGCAGACCTCTTGGTGGCAACTGCTGGAACGGTACGATGGGATCGTATCTTCGGAGGCATTCTGAACACAGATCAAAAGAAGTCAATACGGTACAAGATACGATATCATCAAGGAAGGACAGTAATATTTCAAAAGAAATAATTTTAGAATAATTAGATTGGAATTGTTCCTAGTCATGATTGAGTACACTCTCATCCTAGATCCTAGATCCTAGAGCAGTCTCGCAGCAGTACAACTAAATCGTTGTACTACCACGATATCGCACTGACTGTGAAGCTCGAGACCTGCGTGGAGCCGCCACCAAAAACTTGTAATGACCCACACCCAAAAAATTGGACATGAGTCATGAGTACGTCC
>JAYESA010000011.1:143007872-143127872 GCA_036927795.1 Iris macrosiphon
AAGAAATAAACAACTAAGCTAAATACCGTCACACATGCTGCTCACACCGATGGCCAGTCGAGAATGAGCCACGCGTCCCTACATGAACTCATTCTGAGACGTGTAATGATACGTGTTAAGGCCCAGGGAGTCATACCGATAACTCCTCAACTTTAGGTGGGTCTACTAGACACTAGGTCAGACACAAGTCCTAACGTCAACGCCTTTGTTGACCGCACCCGAGTCTCTATCGGACGCGCACAGTTATATAATATAAACATTCAACTAATAATACATAATTTAAACAGTACACAAGGCAAGGTATACTTGCCTGGGAGAAAGCTATGTAGTCCCAATAACCTGCTCCAGAAGTCATGCAGAATAATCCAATAGATATTCGGGGTCAGCGTGTACAGGCACGGGAATCGGGGGTGACTGCTGCTGTTTGTCTAGCAAGGGTGACGGGTCCGCGATAACGACGATGACGAGGGAAAAAATGATAAGATGATTAGGTTACGGTTAAGGTGATGATTAGGACAAAGATGGTAGTTATGTTGATGATGAGGGGTTATAATGGTGATGATGATTACAATGGTGATAATGATAGAATAATTATGGAAATTATGATAATGGTGGTGACGTAGATGATGACTGGGACGATGGTGATGATGTGGATGATAATAGTGAAGGGGTGATGATGTGGTGATTGATAATGATGACGGGGACGATGTTGATGACGAGGACGATGATGTGGATGATGGGGTGATGTTGAGGATGATGATGGGTGTTGATATTGATGATGATGGTGGGTGTTGATGTTGATGATGATGGTGGGTGTTGATGTTGATAATGATGGTGGGTGTTGATGGACTGCTGACAGGGAGGAGGTGGCCAGGGTTATGGTCGAGGAGGAGAAGAGGCAGGGAGCAGGATGGTGAAGTGCTGGTGGTGTGATGGTGTTGGCCTGGGTTGCCCGGTTTTGACGGAGGGAAACGGAGGCGATGGTGGTAGTGGTGTTACTCAGGAAGAAGGAAGGAGAGGACAGGGACGAGGGACAAGGCCAGGTGGCGGTGGTGTTGCTGGTGGACCAGAACGGGGAGAAGGAGATGGGGGCCATGGAGGTCGGGATCGGGGTGCAGGTCAAGATGGCCGGAGGGGGAGGAGCATCTGGCGGGAGGATGGTATATAGTGGCTTCTCCGGCGAGGCAAGGGGATGAGGCGATGGGTCGACGAGGATAATGCTCAGGCGAGGGGGTCGTCCGGTGGGACTCCGACGGGTGAAGTGGGGAAGGAGGTGAACAGTAATGTAAAGGGGGCGGTCGGCTGCCTTTAGGTTTAGGGATGGGTTTGGGGTTTAGGTTTTGTGAGGATGAATAAAATAGGGAGGTGATTATTTATACATGTGAAGGGGGTTGAGGATTGACCTAAAGGGATTGGGCTTAGTCAACACCTCTTTGGACTTGGGCCTTGGGCTCACATGGGGATGTTGGAGGGCTATAATTGCATTGTTTAAATGCAAGGATAGGTTTAAAATAAAGGGGGCGAGGTTGCGCGTTGCACATTCCAAAAATTATAGGAAATTTCCTATGAAGGGAAATAGGTTTCTGTATGTATTGTGTCCGACAGTGTGGACACCTCAACGCACTTTTGCATAAAAATGCCCAACAATTGAAAAATTGCACAAGGATGGAAATTGGGTTTTAATTAATTAAATTACCGTGCAAGGTGTTCTGGAATTAATTAGAAGTACATGGAAATAAAATTAGGTGGGACACAAGTGTCATGGACATAGAGGGCTCATAGTAGAATATTAACAAAATTTGGGTTGCACAAAACGGTCAAGATTGTGTCTCCAATTTTGATTGGAATGCACAAGGGTACAAAGTCATATTTTATTTAGAATTAAATAATAACGTCTGCAATGAATGTTGTGCGACTAAAATGTAGCATAAGAAAGTATAATTATAAGTTACACAAAGGTCAGAATGGTAGGCGGGCACGTCTAGGACAAGGTTGTGAAATTTGTAGATAGGCAATGGCTAGTGTAGTGCTCCAATTATCGAAGTAACGGTAAAGTGCGCTAAGCAATATAAATATTATATAGTTAAACCAAATGCCGTGTTCTATTTCTAATTGGGTTCAACTAGCCCTAATTTCACTATCTAAGCCAAGTAGGCCAAATTTTGGGTGAGGGGGTTTACAATCTACTAAACTTAAAATAATTTCGTCCTCAAAATTAAAATAGGGTAGGGTCTCTCTATCTAACTTACTTGATCACTATCTAAAAGGATTCTCCTCAAGTTTTAACAAATGCGGTTTCTACTCAACTTAGAATTTACCCATCTATCATCCAAGGCTATACATCTAAGAAAATATCCCTCTAATTATTTAATCTTGCTTTTCAATCCCCGGAGTTTTAACACTAAACATATCACATACGATGTGCCCTTAACCAATTATAAAAGAGAGTCACCAAGTAATGTGATTAGCCTATGGGGTATATCTAGTACTATGAGTGTATCAAACTTATACCAAGCACGAGGTTTCGTCTTTCCGAAATAAGGGAAGACGGAAAGCAATAATAAAGAGTTCAAAGGGAAGGTAGTTGAATAGCAGTGTGGGAATTAAGGCGTTTAAAGATTTCAAATGGGAATTGTCGAGACAGTTGTGGATTAAAATTCTAGTTGGTAAATTCTTATTTGCATGCTCGTATTAGTACAGTTATGTAACTGATTCGATATGCTCAGACATATCTAGAGGGAAAGTACATTCTTCTACTAGTCAACTATATATCTCAATCCACGTAAAGTAGTCATGCAAAGAGCGAACCAAAATTTACTAAGGTTGATCAGACCATAATACACTGATTCTGAATAGACAATTGTATTAGTGTGTCGACCCAATAATACATATGTCATGAACAAGCTTGATAAAATGATAAGCTTGCAAAAACTAGGCTATAATAGCGGCATAAGTCAAGGTAGTACAAAAATATAAATACGCTGGATTACGATGATAGAAGGTACATAATAATTTAAGTTCACAAGAAAATAAGACTCTACAATCTCTACAGTTGTCATACTAACTCCTTGTCTAAGTTGCTAGTCGACAAAATGGGGGTATGGGCCTCTAAGTTCTACAGTTTGAATAAACACTATCGTCTTATGATAGTATACAGTTAATGTCATTCAATTATACTTCATTAGTGTGTCAAGAGGACTATGTGATACTAAGTCATGGTTATCCTAAGTCTTAGTCATAGTATTCATAGAACAAGTGTCAAGAGTATGAACGGAAAAATTATTGGCCTTCAAGGGGAAAGAGGATATAACTCGAATCGAGGTGGGGGTACATGTTACGTGATTTAAAACTAAGGAATAATCATTAGAATAACTTAAACTATCAAATTCTAACTACCAATCATATAATTCAAAATTTAAGAGTAACAACTATAATCCTAGCAAACTATATATCCTAATATGAAATAAAATCACTTAGGCTACAATCAGAAAGGTTAGGTGGCACGAATTGAAAGATGAAGAATAGAAGGACATAATTTAGTCGTCGCACAACTAGCGAGCGTTAAAGTTTCAGAGGAACTAGACATAAAATAAAATAGAGAGGCTATTGATAATGTCATGGTTTCCTAAGGGAAGATGCTATGCTAATCTCTGTGTTTGAGGTATGATCAAGAAAATATTCTATGCATTGCTCTTATCTTTCTAAGGTACTGTCTGCTAATCTCAAGACAAGAATCTTAATTTATAGTTCTATAATACTATCTCACTATAAATGTTAGGTTTAGTCCTAATGTTCAACCTTGAATTTCTATCGGTTCCTCAATACTAGGGTCAAACAATATGGTTAAATTTATAACTAACTCTAGTAGTGTTTATACTACTCTCAAGTCATCCCTAGTTATCAAGGGATAATGGTCAATCTTTCTACAGGTAAGGGTTGCTAGGGTTTATTAGGCTATACGGAATGATAGGGTTCCTCAAGTATTCTAACTCAGTGATGTATCATTATCCTAGTTATACTCTTAATAGGAAGGTACCCTACTTATTATCTAACAACAGGGACTTCTATATTCTAGGAGAAGGCTATACTCTAGGAACTATTAGGGAAGCACATGAATCAAGCAGGATGCGATAGAACGGATAGAAAGGAAGATAATTCATAGTCAATTGTGGATAAGATCCTATACTCTAATCCTAGGTGCAGGCTTGCTCGGTACAGTAACATAACCGAGACAATATGCTCTCGACCTGTATGGAATACCACTAAAATTATGTCACGCCCCAGTCCCAAAATATGTAGGACTAGGATACGTAAGCATGCCAGCCGTATGTATATGGTAACTCCAATATATGGAAACCATAACCCATGCGTACGTTGTATCATGAACAATAACTCATAAGTAGTAAAAACTATCACGTCACAATGTATAATCTAATCTCATCCACGGAAATTAAATGAATAACTAACCAATATCTATGAAACTAGATCTCAATATAAGGTATCTATAATGGTAGTCGGATAGAAATTAAATCCACTACCGAACTAAAATATAGAATAAACAAGATAAATACAATATAAGAATATCAACTAACAGTCACAGGATCGAAAAGGACACCTCTTTGAAGTATACGTAGCAAGTCCGCATCTGTGCTCCTGCGAATACTCATGAACATCTATACCTGGAAAGGGACCAGGTCCTCAGAGGGACATAACAAGATACCTAGAAGCATACCATAAAGTAAATACTGTAAAAACTCGAGGGGGACCTAACCAGCTAAGTGAAATACACTTTGAAGAAAACCTTGGTACGTATGGGTAGGTGAAAAGTATAAAGCGTAGCGTCGAGCCAGAGCCTATGTATCTGGCATTAGCTGTAAACTGGATGCCAGATGTATATGCTGACTATATCACCGATCATGATAGCGTGCAGCTAGTAACCTCTGCCGGATGTATCGACAAGCATATACTCCCATAACCGGGTAACACTGATCCCATAACTGGGCAACACTGAGGCTCACGGCTTCGCAGTTTACTCTAAAACTATGGCAACCAATTGTCTGTTCCATACGCCTACTAATTGTCTTCCCCGCCCAATGTTAATGTACAAGTCGCGAACACGACGTGGACATCTCATACTATAATGCAAGTCTCTAATGAAATAAACAACTAAGCTAAATACCGTCACACGTGCTGCTCACACCGATGGCTAGTCGAGAATGAGGCACGCGTCCCTACATGAACTCACTCTATGACGTGTAATAATACGTGTCAAGACCTGGGGAGTCATACCGATAACTTCTCAACTTTAGGTGGGTCTACTAGACACTAGGTCAGACACAAGTTCTAACGTCAATGCCTTCGTTGACTGCACCCGAGTCTCTCTCGGACGCGCACAGTTATATAATATAAACATGCAACTAATAATACAGAATTTAAATAGTACACAAGGCAAGGTATACTTGCCCGGCGAGAAAGCTATGTAGTCCCAATAACCTGCTCTGGAAGTCGTGCGAACAATCCAATAGATCTTCGGGATCAGCGTGCACAGACACGGGAATGGGGAGTGACTACTGCGGTTTGTCTGGCAAGGGTGACGGGTCCGCGATGACGATGATGACGAGGGCAAAGACGATGAGATGATTAGGTTATGGTTAAGGTGATAATTAGGCCAAAGATGGTAGTTATGTTGATGATGGGGGGTTATAATAGTGATGATGATTATAATGGTGATGATGATAGAATAATGATGGACAATATGATAATGGTGGTGACGTGGATGATGGTTGGGATGATGGTGATGATGTGGATGATAATAGTGAAGGGGTGATGATTTGCTGATTGATGATGATGACGAGGACGATGATGTGGATGATGGGGTGATGTTGAGGATGATGATGGGTGTTGATATTGATAGTGGGTGTTGATGTTGATACTGATGGTAGGTGTTGATATTGATGATGATGGTGGGTGTTGATGGGCAGCTGACAGGGAGGAGGTGGACAGGGTTATGTTCGAGGAGGAGGAGAGGCAGGGAGTAGGGTGGTGAAGTGCTGGTGGTGTGATGGTGTTGGCCTGGGTGGCCCAGTTCCGGCGGAGGGAAACAGAGGCGATGGTGGTGGTGGTGTTACTCAGGGAGGAGGAAGAAGAGGACTGGGACGAGGGACAAGGCTAGGAGGCGGTGGTGTTGCTGGTGGACCAGAAAGGGCAGGAGGATATGGGGGCCATGGAGGTCGGGATCGGGATGCAGGTCGAGATGGCCGGAGGGGGAGGAGCATCCGGCGGGAGGATGGTATACAACGGCTTCTCCGGCGAGGCGAGGGGATGAGGCGGTGGGTCGACGAGGATAATGCTCAGGCGAGGGGGTCGTCCGGTGGGACTCCGGCGGGTGAAATGGGGAAGGAGGTGAACAGTAATGTAAAGGGGGAGGTCGACTGCCTTTAGGTTTAGGGATGGGTTTGGTGTTTAGGTTTTGTGAGGATGAATAAAATAGGGAGGTGATTATTTATACATGTGAAGAGGGATGAGGGTTGACCTAAAGGGATTTGGCTTAGTCAGCACTTCTTTGGACTTGGGCCTTAGGCTCACATGGGGATGTTGGAGGGCTATAATTGTATTGTTTAAATGCAAGGATAGGTTTAAAATAAAGGGGGCGAGGTTGCGCGTTGCACATTCAAAAAATTATGGGAAATTTCCTATGAAGGGAAAATAGGTTTCTGCATGTATTGTGTCTGGCGGTGTGGACACCTCAACGCACTTTTGCATAAAAGTGCCCAACAATTAGAAAATTGTACAAGGATGGAAATTGGGTTTTAATTAATTAAATTACCACGCAAGGTGTTCTGGAATTAATTAGAAGTACATGGGAATAAAATTAGGTGGGACACAAGTGTCATGGACATAGAGGGCTCAAAGTAGAATATTAACAAAATTTGGGTTGCACAAAAAGGTCAAGATTGTGTCTCCAATTTTGATTGGAACGCACAAGGGTACAAAGTCATATTTTATTTAGAATTAAATAATAACATCTGTGACGAATGTTGTGCGAGTAAAATATAGCACAAGAAAGTATGATTATAAGTTACACACAGGTCAGAATGGTAGGCGGGCACGTCTAGGACAAGGTTGTGAAATTTGTAGATAGACAATGGCTAGTGTAGTGCTCCAATTATCGAAGCAACGGTAAGGTGCGCTAAGCGATATAAATATTGTATAGTTAAATCAAATACCGTGTTTTATTTCTAATTGGGTTCAATTAGCCCTAATTTTACTATCTAAGCCAAGTAGACCTAATTTTGGGTGATGGGGTTTACACCAACACTTCACTCTACATACAGGAGACCAAAAATATGCATAAAAGATTCAATATATCTCTTGTAAAGGGGCGGAGTCAGCTATCTTCCTCCTCTTCTCTTCCCTCTTTCGATTTAAGTGAGCATATTCTATAAAAGTGTAAAGAGAGAAACCCTTCAGATTTTACAACAATGTTTCCTAATGAACATTGTTGCAATTGTCATAGAGTTGTAATCAAATATTGATGTGCATCAACAAAATCGTCTGTGTTTAACCGATTGACCTACACTATATCTAGTAAACCTAGACATACAAAGCAAGTTGACAACCAGGAATATGATGATGAACCGCTTCTTGCTTCAGCATATATGGCTTCGCATCTTCCCCATGGCAGGAGACAATCAAGATGAAGTTCTTAAAGAACACCAAGCTAGAGGAGATTTGACCAACTCGTCGACTCCTTTGAAGGAGTATACCAAAATACTCGTTCTTGAAAATAGGAGCTCATTCTTTACTGGAATCCCTATTTCTCAGAATCCGAGTTTGGGGTAGCAATCCCCCGATTCTAAAACTTATAGTATAGACTCCAACCACACGGTTCTTTCTATCAATCCCTCTGGTATGCATAGGGATGTTAGTGTTTATGTCGTTGATGAAGAACAAGACGCTTCTCCATCATAAGCCACCGAACAATGCCTCAGCTCATTAGAGGCCGCTCTCAGGGACTTGCACACTATGATACAAAATATGCATCAAATGATGAGAGCCCAAGATTCTGCTACACCAGTACCTGTCCAAGTGGCTCCATTCATACCTGAACAGCCTACTCCTAGAACAATACCTCTACAGGATATCACAAATCCAGAAGCAATCTTAAACCAAGAGTCAGCAGTACTGACTCTTAATCCTCTCAATATTAAGAGTGGACCTCTGCTAGTGATAATACTTGTTCAACCAGGATCTTATCAGTCAGCTACACCACTACAACCAGAAGATCTTCTCAAAGCTATCCAGGAGTTGCATGCACAGGTCAATATTTTAAAGAACAAAGACCAACTCCGCAAGATAGGGATAAAATAGCCTTATCCTCCTCCTTGGGATAATATTTTGTTCCCTTCTAAATAGAAATACCAATCGATAGTCTTATTTGAAAGAAGGACATCACTGAGTTAATATATTATTTACTTCAATATGATGACGGCTCATCTGTAGAAAGAATATGCTCTCATTACCAGATTGTTCGTGGGATGCTTGGCCGGTATAGCCTATGATTGGTATCGTAGCTTACCTGATAATTGCATATCCTCATTTGTTGATATGAAGTTTCTTATCCTCTAACGATTCTATGAGGGAGGCATGGATATGACGATGTCTTCGCTCATTGATATAAAAAAGAAAAAGAAAAAGGAATCTGCTCATGAATTCATAGAGCATTTCAGAAAAGCAACTCTGATGTTGCCCCCAGGTATTCCCGACTCCGCATTCATCAATACTTGTAAAATGAACCTACTGCCTATAGTAGGGCTTTGGACGGGTCCAACCCAATTTTAAGACTGGACGGCATTCATCATAGGAGCCAAAGCCGGTGAAGGTAACACGAAGGTGGCACATAATTTGGGATAAAATTCCTAATACAGAAGATAAAGGGAAGTGCCCTTTCACCCTCAAAAATGACAAAAAATGTACTTATAAAGCAAAGAAGGCTCTTGATATCATTGTCTCTAAGGGTTCTTCAACAACAAGCTACAACTTAGTCCAAAGAAAACTTATCCCTTTGACGACGATGATGGTGTCAACATCTCGAATGCATTAATGAAGGATGACAAGATCAACTTATTCGACATTATACGTCATGAAGAGGCAGACAAAATTGATAATCCAAATTACTTCATGTACCATTGATACATAAATCATGCTACGCGGGATTGCAATGTATTGAAGAAATACATCCGGCGACTAATTGATACTAAACCAATCACCCTTTACAATGACGGCAAGCAAGTTACCGCCAATATGGTGTGACTATAATTTTGTAAGTTTCCAGTAGAGGATGTTCTATAGGCGCCATCTCTAGGCCATAATTCAGGCTAGCGAAACCTAACAGAGACCTATAGATGATGTAAGTGGTATATTTCTACCGAAGTAATATGTCTAGGCTAGACTTTTACTTTTCAATCCCCAACAGGACATTATAAATGTACAGTGTTTACATTTATTCCCCTTTTTACCCAGTTGGGTGTTTAAGAGGTAAAATGTTTACATTCTTATTCCCCAATATTATAAAAATCTAGCAAGATATTCGTGCATTATTTCTAACTATTACTTATATTCAAGAGTCTTGGATACGCAAAAAGTAATAGATCCACAAAAATTCCCCCAAGCGGACAAGTTCTCGGATCCAAAGAAATATTCTCGTTGAGATCAACCAAAATATTTTCTTACAAAATCAAACGGATTCTTAGAGCCCAGTTGTCCTAAGGATGTTTTATTTCTAAATCTCCAGTTGGATTAGAGATATTCTACTTCTCTTTCTTCTCGCCAATAGAGAAAATGATGGTCCATGTCCATATTAGCTCTGAACTATATTTTTTTTCCATTTCCCCTGTAAAGCTAAGCCGCTAAAGAAAACGATCATGTCCTCCTTACCTCTGCATTATTTTTCTCACAAATATGAAACCTGTCATGTCTATATTACCTCTGATATTGTTTCACCTTCGAACTCGTTACATGTACTTCGTACAAGTACACCATGCGTATCAAGTCCACACAAAAAAATTACCCCCACAGAGTTATTTTGTCATGTCCATATAACCTCTGAGCAGATATTTTTAGCAGGTCCCTCATAAAGAAGTCTATCATGTCCATATTACCTCTGAACAGACATCTTATCCACTCTTATCTTTTATTTCACATTCACACTTGTTATCCGTACTTTGCATAAGTACATCTTGGATATCAAGTCCACAAAATTCCCCAAGCTGAGTTATTTTAACCTATCACATCCATAATACCTCTGATAAGTGTTAGTTCACTCTAACTTGTTAATTGTATGCCATGGATAATAAGTCCACTCAAAATAAGTAAATTAAATTTTAACTACTTTTTATGTTTCTAGTTCAAATTATTCCAAACTTGTTCAAGTTTGAAAACTTTAAAGGGGGTCTTGTAGAAGCATAAAAATGTGTGCTAACACAGATGGCACACTCTCCACAAAGAGCCTAGCAGAAGAAAGGTGTACTTTCTTAGTTCTCAGCACTATGGTGCACTTTCTTAATATGGCACGCTATATAATGCTACGAAGATTGGCGCAAAATAGCCTTACCCCGCTCTCAGCATTTAATGCAACAGACTGACAGCTGCAAGTTGCAGAAATCAAAGAGGTCAATTTATTTATTGCATAAGAGCTTCGACACGTAGACCGATTTTTTTGTTTAGCGACACATTTGTCTGAATTCCATCAAAAGTGCGTCGTTGTGCCAATTTCATCAAAAATGTGCCACTGTGCCAACTTCTAAAAAATTGTGCTGCTATGCCAAATTGTACAAAATTGTGCCGCTATGCCAACTTCTTCAAAAGTGTGACGTTGTGCCAACTTCTTCAATAAAAGTGCAACGCTGTGCCAACTTCATCAGAAGTGTGCCATTGTGCCAACTTCATCAAAAGTGCGTTGTTGTGCCAACTTTTTCAAAAGTGCTCCGCTGTGCCAACTTATTCAATAAAAGTGCGGCGCTGAACCAACTTCATCTAAAGTGTGTCGTTGCGCCAACTTCATAAAAAGTGCGACTCTATGCCAACTTCTTCAAAAGTGCGGCGCTATGCCAACTTCTTCAAAAGAGCGCTTGTATATCCATTCCAAAAGTGCGCTAATCTCCAGACCAGTTCCACAGTGCACCTACGATCAAAACTGACAGTGAGGAGTTATGATTATTTGTCCTACATGCCATACTTCTCGTAAAATATGTACAAACAACTATCCCCTACGACTTATGATTTTCTCGTATAGGAAGCTAAATGTCAAGCATGCAGTAAGTTGTGCACCCACTCATTAAGAACGTGGGGTGTTAGTCCACCAAAAGTGCAAGCACAGTACGGATTGTCCAAAGTACGCGCACACTGTCACAACTGCTCTAAAATCTTATAAATATAGGATCATTATGTATGTTACAGAGGCAAAAAAAGGATAAAACTTTCCAGTCTTTGAAATACAAGAATAGAAGGGGAGAAATAGAATCTTGTCGTATCATTGTTGCCAAAGCTTTCTTATTGCTCAACTCTTCAAGTTATTCATAGCATTCCCTGTATTTCTTCGTCTTCATGTGGTCCAAGGTATAAAGTGATAGTCCGCATATAAGATCTCTACAACTATACTTTCCCAGAATTAATTTTACTTGTATTTCTGTTTAGGTTCTTTTGTACTTTTCTTTCTTTTCAATAGTTTGTAATACAAAAATTTCAAGTGTAGGTGCCCAAGCCTTGTCATACATATCTCGAAGTTACTGCCAACAAGAAAAAAAGTATTTTGATTAACGAGAACTACCTGGTCAATTCTGTCTACCAGACTCAGGTCAATGATTTGCTAGATAACTCCCTTGAATTAAACAAGGGATACAATTCGCGTAACTCTCGCAATATCAAGCAAAGGGTGATCAACACCCAAACTTTTGACTCCCTTCCGTTAAACAAGGGATACAAATCGCACAACTCGCACAATATCAAGCAAAGGATGATCCACACCCAAGCTTCTGAGCCTACACATATTAGTTGTAATATGCAGGACAAGCAAGTCATGGATACCGCTGTCCAAACCAATCACTCTGTAGGTGTAATCTTCAAAGAGAGAAAAAAGTTTAACCAGTATTTACACCAGCATAAAAAAGACTACAAGCGAACAAATGAAGTGTTAGTGAAGGAGAACCATTCTTCTAACATCATGATTACACAAAAAGTTAAGAAAAAGTTTTGTGCCACTCATCATAAGCCTACTATTAGTGCACCACGCCAACACCTTCGTGCAAAATTAAATGCACGTAGACAAAATGTGCCAACTCTGACTACACCATAGAAAGTGCGCCAAGTAGGGTCAACATCTTCACAATATGCTCATTATACACGAGATAACGAATCATTCTCTAATCAAGCCAGCATTTCACTCTACACACAAGGGACCAAAAATATGCATTAAAGATTCAATATATCTCATGTAAAGAGGCAGAGTCTGCCCTCTTCCTCCACTTCTCTTCCCTTTGTCAATTTATGTGAGCTTATTGTACAAAAGCGTAAAGAGAGAGACCCTTCTTACTTTACAACATTATTTCCTAATGAACATAATTGCAATTGTCATAGAGTTATAATCAAATACTGTTGTGAATCAGCAAAACGGTCTATGTTTAACCGATTGACCTACACTATGTCTCCTAATTCTCGACATACAAAGCAAGTTGACAACCAGGAATATGATGACGAACCGCTCCTTGCTTCAGCATACATGGCTTCGCATCTTCTCCGTGGCAGGAGACAATCAAGTCAAAGTTCTTCAAGAACACCAAGCCAGAGAAGATTTGACCAACTCTTCGACTCCTTTGAAGGAGTATACCAAAATACGCGTACTCAATGACGGGAGCTCATTCTTCACAGGAATCTCCATTCCTTAGAATCCGAGGCTGGGGGTAAAAATAATCGTGATTCTGAAACAGACAGTGTAGAATCCAACCACACGATTCTTTCTACCAATCTCTCTGTTGTGAACAGGGATGTTAGCGTTTACTCCGTCGGTGATGAACAAGACAACTCTTGTCATAATCCCCTTTGTTGCTTTGTTGCCAGCTGACTTGCTATCTCCAGCTACAGCTACTAAAGCCATGGAAAACTAGATATGGTGCTTCCGATCGACATCGGAGGAGCTTAAGCTATGCATCTATTGCTTGCTTCCTTTGGCTCCACTCCTGGTACCAGACTCCATCATAAGTCACCAAACAATGCCTAAACTCAGTTTAGTCTGCTCTCAGGGAAATACGCATTATGATCCAAAATATGCATCAAATGATGACAACCCAATATTTTAATACACCAGTACCTGTCCAAGTGGCTCCATTCATACCTACACAACCTACCCATAGAATTATACCTCTGCAAGATGACACAAATCCAGAACAAGTCTTAAACCAAGAGTCAGCAGTGCCGACCCTTAATCCTCTTCATATTGGGAGTAGACCTCCGCCAATGAAAATACATGTTCAACTAGGATCTTATCAGTCAGCTATACCACTCAGACAAGAATATGCTCATGAAGCTATCCAGGATTGCGTACACATGTCGATGTTTTAAATAACAAAGACCAACTCCACAAGCTGGTGGTGAAATAAACATATCCTCCTCATTGGGATAATGTTTCATTCCCTCATAATACCAACCCCAATCGATAGTCTTGTTTGAAGGCAGAACATCACTGAGCCAATATATTAATTACTTTAATATGATGACGGCTTATCCGCAGAAAGAAGATGCTCTTCTTACCAGATTGTTCGTGGGATGCTTGTCCGGCATAGCCTATGATTGGTATTGTAGCTTAACTGATTACTATATATCCTCGTTTGATGACATGAAGTGTATTTTCTCTCACGATTTTGCGAGAGAGGCATGGATATGAAGATGTCTTTGCTCTTTGATATCAAACAAAAAAAGAAAAAATTGGCACATGAATTCATAGAGTATTTCAACCAAGCAACTCTGAAGTTGCCCCCGGTATTCCAGACTCTGCATTCATCGATACTAGCAAAATGAACCTACTACCTATAGTAGGGCTCTAGACGGGTCCAACCCAATTTTAAGACTAAACGGCATTTATCATCGAAGCCAAAGCCGCTGAAGGTAGCGCGAAGGTGGCACATAATTTGGGATTACAAATGTCCAATACAGAAGATAAAGAGAAGCTCCCTTTCACCCTCAACAACGACGACAATTGTACTATAAAGCAAAGGAGGCTCTTGATATCATTGTCTCTTAGGGTTCTTCAATACCCAAGCTATAGCTCAGGCCAAAAGGAAACTTATTCCTTTTATGACGATGATGTTTTCAACATCTTGAATGCTCTAGTGAAGGATGACAAGATCAAATTACCCGATATTATATGTCATGAAGAGGCAGACAAAATTGATTATCCAAAGTACTGCATGTACCATCGATACATAAATCCCACTACGCGGGATTGCAATACATTGAAGAAATACATCCGACAACTGATTGATACTGAAGCTATCACACTTCACAATGACGGCAAGCCAGTTACCGTCAATATGGTGTCACTCTAATTTGGGGCCTTCCCATTGCAGGAAGTTCCAGAGGCGCCATCTCTAAGCCATAATTCAGGCTAGTGAAGCCTAACGGAGAATTATTGATAATGTCAGTAGTATATTCCTCCCGAAGTTCTGTGTCTAGGCTAGAATTTTAATGTCCAATCCCAGTAGGACATTATAAGTGTACAGTATTTACATTTATTTCCCTTTATCCCCAAGCTGAGTGTTTAAGAGGTACAATATTTACATTCTTATTCTTCAGCATTGTAAAAATACTGCGAGATATTCTTGCATTATTTTGAACTAGTACTTGTATTCAAGAGTCTTAGTTACGCAACAAGTAATAGAACCACAAAAAGTCCTCCAGTAGACAAGTTCTTGGATCCAACGAAACGTTCTCGTTGAGATCAACCAAAATATTCCCTTACAAAAACAAATGGATTATTAGAGCCCAGTTGTTATAAGGATATCTTATTTCTAATTACCCAGTTGGATTAGAGATATTCTACTTCTCTTTCTTCTCGCCAAAAAAGAAAATGATGGTTAACGTCCATATTACCTCTGAACTATCATTTCTTTCATTTCCTCAATAGGGCTAATCCGCTAAAGAAAATGATCATGTCCTCCTTACCTCTACATTATTTTTTGCATAAATATGCAACTTATCTTGTCTATATTATCTCTGATATTGTTTCACCTACAAACTTGTTACCTATACTTTGCACAAGTACACCATGGGTATCAAGTCTACAAAAAGAAATCATTTTCACAGAGTTATTCTGTCATGTCCATATCACCTCTGAGCAGATACTTCCAGTGGGTTTCTCATAAAGAAGTCTGCATATCCATATTATCTCTGAACAGACATCTTGTTCACTCTTATCTTTTGTTTTACATGCACACTTGTTACTCGTACTTTGCATTAGTAAATCATGGATATCAAGTCCACAAAATTTCCCAAGATCATTTGTTCTAACCTATCACGTCCATATTACCTCTAATAAGTATTAGTTCACTCTAACTTGTAACATGTATGCCATGGGTAATAAGAACACCCGAAATACGCACATCAAATTTTAACTACTTTTTATACTTCTAGTTCAAATTATTCCAAACTTATTCATGTTTAAAAACTTTGAAGGGGGTCTTGTAGAAGCATAAAAATGTGTGCCTACACAGATGGCACACTCTCCATAAAAAGCCCACCAGAAGAAAGGTGCGCTTTCTTAGTGCTCAGCACTATGGCTCACTTTCTTACTATGGTACATTATCTTAATGCTATATTAATTGGCGCACAATGGCCCTACCCCTCTCTCAGCACTTAATGCAAATAACTAACAGCTGACATTGGCAAAAACCGAAAAGATCAATTCATTTATTGTAGAATGTCTTTGACACACAGACCCAGGTTGTCGTTTAGCGACCCATTTGTCTGAATTCCATCAAAAAAGTGACAATGTGCCAATTTTATCAAAAGTGCGACGTTGTGCCATATTCTACAAAAGTGCGCCGCTGTGCCAACTTCTTCAAAAGTGTGCCGCTGTGCCAACTTCTTCAAAAGTGCGCCGTTGTGCCAATTTCTTCAATAAAAGTGCATCGCTGAGCCAACTTCATCAAAAGTGCACCATTGCGCCAACTTTATCAAAAGTGCGCCGCTGTGCCAACTTTTTCAAAAGTGCGTCGCTGGCCAACTTCTTCAAAAAAGCACTTTTATAGCCATTCCAAAACTACGCCAATCTCCAGACCACTTCCAAAGTACACCTACGAGCATAACTGATAGTCAGGAGTTTTGATTACGTGTCCTACATGCCATACTTCTCATGAAACGTGTACATACAACTGTCCCCTACGACCTATGTTTTTCTCGTATAGGAAGCTATATGTCAAGCAGGAAGGAAGTTGTGCACCCACTCATTAAGAACGTGGGGTGTTAGTTTACCAAAGGTGCACGCACAGTATGGATTGTCCAAAGTGCGCACACACTATCATAACTACTCTAAAATCCTATAAATATAGGACCATTGTGTATGTTACAGAGGCAAAAAAAAGAATGCAATTTTTATGTCTTTGAAATTAAAAAACTGAATGAGAGAAATAGAAGTTTGTCATGTCGTTGTTGCCAAAGATTTTTTTATTGCTCAACTCTTCAAGTTGTTCACAATATTCCCTGCTTTTCTTCGTCGTCGTGTGGTCCATGGAGTAAAGTGATCGTCCACAGATCAGATCGTCCGCAGATCAGATCTCGACAGCAATACTTTTCCAGAATTAATTGTACTTAGATTCCTGTTTAGGGATCATTTGTACTTTTCTTTCTTTTCAATAGTTTGTAATACAAAAGTTTTGTTCAAACTTTTCTTCCCAAACAGGTTGGAAGATCGCGGACAATCCTTTCGGTAATGTGTTGGTTTGTCGCATACAATGGTGACTATGATATCCTTCCATGTTCCATCATAACTAGAGCAATCCGAGATAGTTCCTGCAAATTTGGGCATACCAAAGTCAGAATGGTTGCAAGAAAAATACAAAGGCATTAGAGTTATGCGCATTCAAGAGACCATCTATTTATGCACTCACGAAAGCTACGCATAACCATCAAGTCTCGCAAGATAGGTGCAGCACTGCCATAGTATAAAGGTGACCTCCGCCATGAAGAGGCGAATATGCCTCTGTATTGTGGTCGTGCATCAATTCTCAATGTATGCTTCAGGTGCGTATCAGGAGACAGCATCACCAATGCTTCCAAGATAGAACCCTCGTCGTCAGCGCATCTTTTGTAAAAAATTTCTTTTCAATAGTTTGTAATACAAAAGTTTCGTTCAAACATTTTTTCGCAAACAGGTTGGAAGATTATGGACAATCCTTTGGGTAATGTGTTTGTTCACCGCGCATAACGGTGACTATGATATCGTTCCATTTTCTATTATAACCAGAGTAATCCGAGACAGTTCCTGCACAATCGGGCATACCAAAATCAGAATGGTTGCAAGAAAAATACAAAGGCGTCAGAGTCATGCGCATTCAGCAGACCAGCTATTTATGCACTAAGCAAAGCTGCACATAGCCATCAGGTCTCGCAATATAGGCACAACACCACCACAGCGTAAAGGTGACCTTCGCCATGAAGAGGCAAATATGCCTCTACAATGTGGTCGTCCATTAGTTCTCGACGCTTGCTTCAGGTGCATATCCGGAGACAACATCACCAATGCTGCCAAGATAGAACCCTCATCGTCTGTGCATCCTCAGGACAAAGCCCTTCAACAATGACCGTACACGTCAGGCCAAGTGATTCGTATAGTGCCAGGAGTAGTGCAAACAACTAGTGCCAAGAAAGTATCCGAAGTGACCCAGAAATAAAAAGAGAGTGCAAGTTTTACTCCTCACCTTCACCGACGATGGAAGCATGGTCGACCACCAGAGGGAAAGGGTCGATGAACCGCTTGACTGACTTCCCCGTGTCCAACTTCAACAGAGACATTGTGAGAGAGAGAAAAATACTATTCTCTTTTTCCTAAGCCCTCTACTTATATCAAGGAAGCAATTAATGGCTCACGAATTGCTAGGCACTGAAATTGCGGAATGAACTAACAGTCAAAGGATGAATCTCTGTTAGGCCTGATGCGCCTAGTGGTCCTATGCGCCAAAAGATCCGTTGTGCCAGGCCAAGTGACTTCCCGATGCGACCAGTGGTCATATGCGCCGAATAGTCTGCTGCGCCAAGGGGAGAAGTACTCTATATATGCTCCAAGCATAAGGATGCTTCACATGTGTGCAAAAGCAATCCCTGCACTTATGTCTTTCATGCTTCTATTCAAAGTATTTTGAAGGCTCAAACTCACTCTCAAGAAGAACCTCCTAGCCAAGATGATGGCACCACTACTACTAGGGTAGCCAAGTCAAAGTCTAAGAAGCACAAAATAAATATTTTCCCTGAGCGGAGGGTATGAAAGAACTTGGAGTTGCCGCTCTTGGTGCTTTGGCATTTGCAATAGGAAGTTGAGTAGGGGCATGCCTTAAGGAAAGGACGAAAGCCATGTCTGCGAGAAAGGAGCCCCTGAGTCGGGACATTGCCTTCTTTTGACTCTGAAACTCAGTATGTATTAGGAATATGAAAGACAAGATTTTCCCCGTGCACCTTGACTATAGCTTCGCAGTGACAACCTTGATCGAATGTGTAGGATAGGTGGGAGGTGGTGACACACAACGACCAATCCTGAAAGACCTATGTCACGCCCCGATCTCCCGCAGGCAATCGGCCATTTCCGCTAGGCGGGAATCACCCTCGCCAGCGCTCCCGCGGAACGATCGCTTGACCCATCCGGGCGTGATGTCGCACGAGCGTGAACCGCGCCCATGCAAGGCAGTGATTCATTGGCTGGCGGTAAGATTTCTAAGCCACAGAGTCGCACAGATTGTCCGAGTACAGCGGAGTCATGAACGCATAGGCGATCGGTAACAGGTTCACTGAGTCGACAATATAGTGGAAGCATTAAAACACAAGTTGAAGTAAAGCAAGCTCTTTTATTGATATGAACAAGTGTACAGGCGGCGTATAGCCGAGATTACAAGTCACTCAAGCCTCTCTCTCTGAAACAGTAAAAGCGTGCCAAGTGGCTACAATTGTGAAATGTTTTGTACAGGCGATGTTCAGGCAAGTTCCGGCTATGTTCCAACATTATGTCTTGTATATGTGCTTCTGTTCCGGATGCGCCGTTGCTTCAGAGTGAGCTCCATGCCTTAGCACGCACGAAGGAGGCATCCGCACCGAACGAGATTCTTTTGCACCCTGCATACAAACTGGTGGATTATCAGTACATTGAATGCACTGGTGGGGAAGCTACTTGCCCGCTCGACAAATCCAAACACGTAATATAAGTTCTGTATACCAACTATTAAGTTGTCTTTCTAGTTGCTTAGGATCAGTTTTATGCAAATATTGAATAGCCTAACGTGTCGGGCAGTGCGCCGTGCAACATGAGAGGAAACACAGCGAGACTTACCAACTTACCATTTTACCTTCCCTGTCCAAGACAAACATTATAAATCTGAGCACGGGCAAGTATAACATTCAAGAGGCATAGCATATGCAAACACGAGGGTCGTTTTGACATGATCGTTCAGGTGTTCAGTTGTTCATTGATGCAATGAAATGACTCGCACGCGGATAGCCGCTAAGCGATGATGACTTGTTTATCTTTTATTTTACAAGCAAGCATGCAGCAGGTTTAAACACACATGAAAAATCACACGATGCATTGCAAGCCATATTCACACGATAAATACATGAGGCATTGCAAGCATATACACACGATGATCACTGGCTTGATGCTATAATGGACTAGTCAAGGACAAGGATAGCATGCAACGAGAAAACACGAGGATCTCATAAAATACAATGCGTTGCAAGTTATCCCGTCCGTACACGATTGACTATAAATACGAAGTCTGCCCGGATCGGATCGGTACCAGTGCCCCAGCGACCGTCCGTAGAACTTATATCCTTGTGCACAAGTGGTCCATGATCGAACACGATTATTAATTCACACTTCATGAAGTTGAGGCAACACGAGCACACAACAAGCAGTATTGCATGATTCATTTAGCTATTGGATATGCACAGTCTCTTGGGCTGATGTAAGCTCGCTCGAGGGAGACTTGCAAAGAGATCTGAATACCTGAATGAGTCTTGCCACAGGAGCATAATTCTTTTACTTGGCATGATGCAGTCCCCTGAATCGGAAACTGCCTTGGCGACCTAACGGTCCTGGATACTTGCAGGTTCATTCAGGCACGGAACGACCACGTAGTAGTCTTCCGGGGTTTGGATGAAAATAATGCAACATTACAAGCAGACAAGCATGCGTTTCTAAGGGTCATAAGTAAACATGTTTGCTCGGGCCCGAAGGTAACCCGAGAGTTAGATCGTTAGGGGACTTGGCATGCGAGGGTCTGAATATAAGCAGTATTTCATTTTCCATGTTCTAGCATAAGCAATACAAGTTGGGATTTTTCCCTTAGCTAGGTGCGTTGGATTTATTAGCATGCAGGGGGTGAATCACCTAGCGACTAGCATGAACATTCCAGATTTTATGTGTGCTGGCTAAGCAAAGGCAAGTTCACCGTAGCCACCCACCTTAGCGATGATTTGCCTCGGTAGAGCGATACGTCAAGCGAGCCTCTGAAAGCCTAAGCTGAATTCCTGTAGGGACAAGTCTGGATATCCTTTGCTTCTCGTTTGAGACAAAGCGGGTCGGGACAGTTGCACTATTGCCGTTTGCAACGGCAGTCCGCTTGAGCGAAACGAGGCGTTACATCCTACCCAAATCAGAAAAAGTCTCGTCCTCGAGACTTACTGAGGACAAGCAGTAACTAGGGTTGAGGCAATCCTAGACAAGTCGTTGTACTTGTTCATTTGGATATTCACTTGCACAAGCATCGAAATCAGCATATCGCTTAGACTGGATCGTGCGCACTTTCGAAGGGCCCCTCTAGCGTGAACACGTCAACCAGCTTAGTGATAGCGAAGTCTTAGCACTCGAGTTTTACATTTTCTTAAGTCTTGGATGGTGCACTAGTTCAAGACGTCCCTCGAATAGATGCATTCAACCAAACTTAGATTTAGTAAAAATCAGTCAAGCTACTAGCGATAGTCTCAAGGGTTCGCACAGGTTGGCACAAAGGCCACTCGCAGCACAATATCATACAAGCAAGCATATCATTACATTCAAAACGCATTTTAAAAGTATTTAGACTTATTGTTGGAACATTCCATCGAGGCATTGAGAGAGAGCGTGCACATAACCCACGAACGAGCTTTCGAAACAGATATAATCGAATTGAAGTTTTAAAAACTTGCAAAGTTTATGTTCAGAAACTTTAAAGGGGGTCTTGTAGAAGCGTGAAAAATCAACCACATGCGTCTTAGTGACCCAGCTCCATGCGCATCCACTGACTCAGCTCCATGCGCTTCAGTGACTTAGCTCCATATGCCTTAGTGACTTAGCTCCATGTGCCTCAGTGACCTTGTTCTATGTGTCAACAGTCTAAGTGGTGTTTCATGTACCCAGAGTGCCATGCGCCATTACGTATCTTGGTGATTCATGTGCCCGCAGTACCATGCGTCATTACATAGTTTGTTGATTCATGTTCCTGCAGTACCATGCGCCATTATGTAGCTTAGTGTTCTCATGTACCCACAACACCATGCGCTACTATTATCCTGTCGACTCACATGCGCCAAGTGGTAGAGTCCCAAGGTGCAATCACAGTCATCAAAATTAGGGCATGACATGTGTCACTAGTATTATGTGCATCAGCAACCCCAGATCTCGATTGGCCACTTGACATCCATAACACAGCATGCGCCTGCCATGCCATGCGCCAACAGGCAACCCACGCACATACGCCTATGTAAGGCCTTCCTAAGGCTTTAAATTGTGGGCGTTTTCCACATGCAAAGAAGGCAGCCGCATCTATATGTAAAGGAGAATCAGTGCTACCGTCGCGGAAAGGAGAAGACAGAAGCGTCATTCGAAACCTCGTCAATCTCCTTGGTTCCGGATCGTCAACGGAGTAAAGGACCGATGTATTGTTCGATCTCCACCGTAACACTTGTTCAGAGCTTTTTTTATTGTACTTAGACCCTATTGTATAGGAATTCTCTTGTACTCTTTGTCAATTCGCAATATATAAAATTTTACACCCACACCACCGTCAACACTTATTTTTGCGATGTCGACAATTACTAATCGAGCAAAAATAGTAACTAACAATACTGGAAACAAACAACAAATGTACTCACATGTGGTCAACTATGCTATGACTTGATTAAGCCTAAACAATCAAAATAGGTTTGCTCCTTAAAAACTACCTCCAATATTTATTTAAAAGTTTTTCCCTAATTATTTATTTCTAAATCTTCTTCTTAGCCATCTTATTATTCTATAAAATACTCAAGCCCAGTTAGTTAGAAGCCCCTCTTATAAGATAGTCCAGAATGTCTTTTATATAAAAAGTCCAGTGATACAAACCAGCATCTTACTTGTGATATATAACACTCATTGATTTAAGTGCTTATGTCTCAAAATATTGATATCAAATTACCAACTACTTTCTTATGTACATACGACTCGTTTAACTAGCCTTTTTGTTTAAAGGAAACACTCAACACGAATAGTGTTACTTCTTAGTTTTCTCCTCTAAATACAGAACGGAACCCATACTTCTTCTATTATATCATTGTACTAATATATTATTGAAGAAAGGAGGAGCTTACAACATGGGGTCGACTGAGAACGGAGGGGTGCAGGCGCTGCATCGCCAGCGTGCCAGTCAAGGCACAGTAGGAAGAGGGAGGATGAAGCTAGGCTCCGTCGTTCGAACTCGAGGTGCAGACGAGGCACGGCCGGGCATCATCGCTGGGGTGGAGAGGACGTGTGCACGACGTCGGGGTTTGACTCGGGGAAGAGCGCGGGAAAGACGTGGTGACACGATGGTTCGGCTGCGGCAGACGCAAGTGCTTGCCGACCGCAGACAGGATCCGATCTCCGGGAGAGGTGGAAGTCGACGTTGATGCTCGTCGCCGGTTGCACCGGGTTGGGGACCATGGATGCGGGCGTCGGCGGTGGTTGGAGGCGAGGAAAGGAAGCTGTGCGTGGGAACGAAGAGACAGAGAGAGGGAGAGAGAGTTGATTGAGAGGTTCTTTATATAGGTGATATAGGTGGGTCAGCTGTGCAGATGACCGGAGGTCGGGCTCGTTTTCTATAAGGTGTACATGTTAATAATAAGCTTTTCATATATGTAGGGATTGGCAAGGAGGCTGATTGATCTATGGACGTAGGGACAAGAGGGATTCGTATGAGAGATAGGAAGGATTCTCTAATATCCTATGATTATTTACGCAATAATGCTAAGTTTACTACCAAATGTTTACAACCTTCTTACAATCCTCTCAACCCCTCCCTCCCTCCCCTTTCTATGTGGGCCACTTCTGACCCCACCTCTCCCTCAATAAACGACCGTTACGTGACGTTTCGGTCACGTGGCGACCACCCGAATATCCACCGGGTCCCACCTCTCCTCCATCCCCCAATGGACGGCAGCCACGTGTGCGTCACGTGGCCGCCACGTGACAGTTGTAAGAGGGTTGTAGGTATTTGGTTGTTGTCATAGCATAGCCAATTATTTACGTGCATATCTGTATGATATTGAGAAGATGAGGTCTTGGTCATCGGATTGTATTTGAGCCAAGTTCTATGTATTAGGATATGTATAGAATTTTAAAATATTGTTTAAATTTCTAATAGGATTCCTTAATTTAATTAGATATTGGTTTATGTCTTTCTTAATAATACATAATCTATATCTTTATTATATGATTCCAAATGCATCTAATTTACCTTGAACATATATATGCATTTATTTTGATTAATTATTTACCTTATTAAATTGATTATTAACCATGATGATTCATCATGGTTTTATTTCTATTATTCTTATCAATTTCTTATGTAAGAAATTTTGTTTATCAACATAAATTAAAAATTACCAAAAATTAAATTTACTGTACGAGAGCTTACACACATATAGGAGGATCGGACATGAACTAGAAATAGATAAGTGTGTGTTGAATTTGTTTTCCTACTGCGCAGTATTTTTCTGAGCCAATTTTCACCTATTAAACTTTATCAAAAGTTAATTATGTCTAAACATGTCTCGTAGAAAATTCTATAAGCTTTCTAATCATATATGATATGATAGTATTTGGTTGTATATGGTAGTGGTTATTGGCCGTGCAACAAAGATGTAAAAATCTGGAACATAAATTTGGAATCTAATACACAGTATTGTGTACAACAGTTTTGGCCTATTAAACATTATCAAAACTTAATTTTGTCTTAAGTTGTTATGTAGGATATTCGATAAGCTTTCCAACCATATATGATATGATAGTATTTGGATTTATATGATATATGCTATTGGCCGTGTACCGTATATGTTAAAATCTGGAATATAATTCTGGAGTCCAGTCCTCATTGTTGTAACATCCCGTTCCGTTCTAGCGGACTGCCGTCTCAAACGGCAATAGTGCAACTGTCCTGACCCGCCTTGCCTCAAAAGAGAAGCAAAAGATATCCAGACTTGTCCCTACAGGAATCCGGCTTGGACTTTCAGAGGCCCGCTTGACGTATCGCTCTACCGAGGCGAATCATCGCTAAGGTGGGTGGCTACGGTGAACTTGTGTTTGCTTAGCCAGTACACATAAAATCTGGAATATTCATGTTAGTCGCTAGGTGATTCACCCCCTGCATGCTAATAAATCCAACGCACCTAGCTAAGAGAAAAATCCCAACTCATATTGCTTATGCTAGAACACGAAAATTGAAATACTACTTGTATTCAGACCCTCGCATGCTAAGTCTCTAACGGTTTCATCTCTCGGCTTACCTTCGGGTCCGAGCAAACGTGTTTACTTATGTTCCTTAGAAACGCATGCTTGTCTGCTTGAATGTTGCATTATGTTCATCCAAACCCCGGAAGACTACCAAGTAGTCATTTCGTGCCTGAATAAACCTGCGAGTATCCGGAACCGTTAGGTCACCAAGACAGATCCCGATTCAGGAAACTGCATCATGTCAAGTAAATGAACCATACTTCAGTGGCAAGACTCATTCAGGTATTCGGATCTCCCTGCAAGTCTCCCTTGTATGCGGGCTTACAGCAGCCCAGGAGACTGTGCATATCCAATAGCTAAATGAATCATGCATTACTGCTTGTCGTATGCTCATGTGTAAATTGATAATCGTGTTCGATCATGGACAACTTGTGCACAAGGATATAAGTTCTGCGGACGGTGCTGGGATACTGGCACCGATCCGATCCGGGCAGACTTCGTGTTTATAGTCAATCGTGTTCGGACAGGATAACTTGCAACGCAATCGTGTTTTATGAGCTCCTCGTGTTTTCACGTTGCATGCTATCCTTGTTCTTGACTAGTCCATTATGGCATCAAGCTAGTGATCATCGTGTGTATATGCTTGCAATGCCTCGTGTGTTTATCGTGTGAATATGGCTTGCAATGCATCGTATGATTTTCATGTGTGTTTAAACCTGCTGCCTGCTTGCTTGTAAAATAGAAGATAAACAAGTCATTCTCGCTTAGCGGCTATCCGCGTGCGAGTCATTGCATAGCATCACTGAATAACTTAACACCTGAACGATCATGTTATAACAATATCGTGTTTGCTAATGCTATGCCTCTTGAATGCTTATACATGCCCGTGCTTGAATTAATCATGTTTGCCTTGGACAGGGAAGGAGAAATGGTAAGTTGGTAAGTCTCGCCGTGTTTCCTCAAACATCGCACGGCGCACTGTCCGACACGTTAGGCTATTCAATGTTTGCATGAAACTGATCCTAAGGCAACTAGAAAGACAACTTAATAGTTGTGCACGAAACCTGTATAACGTGTTTGGATTTGTCGAGCGGGCGAGTAGCTTCCCCACCAGTGCATTCAATATACTGATAATCCACCAGTTTGTATGCAGGGTGCGGGAGAACCTCGTTCGGTGCGGATGCCTCCTTCGTGCGTGCTAAGGCCAGGAGTTCCCTCTGAAGCCTTGCAACGGTGCGTCCGAAACTGAAGCACATATACAAGACATAATGTTGTGAACATAGCCCGAACTCGCCTGATCATCACCTGTAAAATCATTCCATAATTGTAGCCACTTGGCACGCTTTATGTTTCAGAGAGAGGCTTGAGCGACTTATAATCTCGGCTATACGCCGCTTGTAACACTAGTTCATATCAATAAAATAGCTTGCTTTACTTCAACTTGTATTTTAATGCTTCCGCTATATTGTCGACTCAGTGAACCTGTTACCGATCGCCTATGCGTTTATTACTCCGCTGCACTCGAATAATCTGTGCGACTCTGTGGCTTAGAACTCTTACCGCCAGCCAATGAACCATGGCCTTGCACGGGCGTGGATCACGTCCGTGCGGTATCACGCCCGGATAGGTCAAGCGATCATTCCGCGGGAGCGCTGGCGAGGGTGATTCCCGCCTAGCGGGAACGGCCGATTGCCTGCGGGAGATCGGGGCGTGACATGTTGGTATCAGAGCCTGGCTTCTACGCCTTTGGACTTCGATTCGATATCTCTGTTTTGAAAGCTCGTTCGTGGGTTATGTGCACGCTCTCTCTCAATGCCTCGATGGGATGTTCCAACAATAAGTCTAAATACTTTCAGAATGCGTTTTGAATGATATGATTGCTTGTCTGGTTGTATGCTGCGAGTGGCCTTTGTGCCAACCTGTGCGAACCCTTGAGAGTATCGCTAGTAGCTTGTCCGATTTTTACTAACCCTAAGTTTGGTTGAATGCATCTATTCGAGGGACGCCTTGAACTAGTGCACCATCCAAGACTTAGAAAAAGGTGAAACTCGAGTGCTGAGACTTCGCTATCACTAAGCTGGTTGACGTGTTCACGCTAGAGGGGCCCTTCGAAAGTGCGCACGATCCAGTCTAAGCGATATGCTGATTTCGACGCTTGTGCAAGTGAATATCCAAATGAACAAGTACAATGACTTTTCTAGGATTGCCTCGACCCTAGATTACTGCTTCTCCTCAGTAAGTCTCGAGGACGAGACTTTTTCTGAGTTGGGTAGGATGTAACACCCCGTTCCGTTCTAGCGGACTACCGTCTCAAACGGCAATAGTGCAACTGTTCCGACCCGCCTTGCCTCAAAAGAGAAGCAAAAGATATCCAGACTTGTCCCTACAGGAATTCGGCTTAGACTTTCAGAGGCTCGCTTGACGTATCGCTCTACCGAGGTGAATCATCGCTAAGGTGGGTGGCTACGGTGAACTTGTCTTTGCTTAGCCAGCACACATAAAATCTGAAATATTCATGTTAGTCGCTAGGTGATTCACCCCTTGCATGCTAATAAATCCAACGCATCTAGCTAAGGGAAAAATCCCAACTCATATTGCTTATGCTAGAACATAAAAATTGAAATACTGCTTGTATTCAGACCCTCGCATGCTAAGTCCCTAACGGTTTCATCTCTCGGCTTACCTTCGGGTCCGAACAAACGTGTTTACTTATGTTCCTTAGAAATGCATGCTTGTCTGCTTGAATGTTGCATTGTGTTCATCCAAACCCCGGAAGACTACCAAGTAGTCATTTCGTGCCTGAATAAACTTGCGAGTATCCGGGACCGTTAGGTCACCAAGGCAGATCCCGATTCAGGAAACTGCATCATGTCAAGTAAATGAACCATACTCCAGTGGCAAGACTCATTCAGGTATTCGGATCTCCCTGCAAGTCTCCCTCGTGTGCGGGCTTACAGCAGCCCAGGAGACTGTGCATATCCAATAGCTAAATGAATCATGCATTACTTCTTGTCGTGTGCTCGTGTGTAAATTGATAATCGTGTTCGATCATGGACAACTTGTGCACAAGGATATAAGTTCTGCGGACGGTGCTGGGGCACTGGCACCGATCCGATCCGGGCAGACTTCGTATTTATAGTCAATCATGTTCGGACGGGATAACTTGCAACGCAATCGTGTTTTATGAGCTCCTCGTGTAATCACGTTGCATGTTATCCTTGTTCTTGACTAGTCCATTATGGCATCAAGCCAGTGATCATCGTGTGTATATGCTTGCAATGCCTCATGTGTTTATCGTGTGAATATGGCTTATAATGCATCGTATGATTTTCATGTGTGTTTAAACCTGCTGCCTGCTTGCTTGTAAAATGGAAGATAAACAAGTCATTCTAGCTTAGCGGCTATCCGCGTGTGAGTCATTGCATAGCATCACTGAATAACTTAACACCTGAACAATCATGTTATAACAATATCGTGTTTGCTAATGCTATGCCTCTTGAATGCTTATACATGCCCGTGCTTGAATTAATCATGTTTGCCTTGGACAGGGAAGGAAAAATGGTAAGTTGGTAAGTCTCGTCGTATTTCCTCAAATATCGCACGACGCACTGCCCAACACGTTAGGCTATTCAATGTTTGCATAAAACTGATCCTAAGGCAACTAGAAAGACAACTTAATAGTTGTGCACGAAACCTGTATAACGTGTTTGGATTTGTCGAGCGGGCGAGTAGCTTCCCCACCAGTGCATTCAATGTACTGATAATCCACCAGTTTGTATGCAGGGTGAGGGAGAACCTCGTTCGGTGCGGATGCCTCCTTCATGCGTGTTAAGGCCAGGAGTTCCCTCTGAAGCCTTGCAACGGTGCGTCCGGAACTGAAGCACATATACAAGACATAATATTGTGAACATAGCCCGAACTCGCCTGATCATCGCCTGTAAAATTATTCCATAATTGTAGCCACTTGGCACGCTTTATGTTTCAGAGAGAGGCTTGAGCGACTTGTAATCTCGGCTATACGCCGCTTGTAACACTAGTTCATATCAATAAAATAGCTTGCTTTACTTCAACTTGTGTTTTAATGCTTCCGCTATATTGTTGACTCAGTGAACCTGTTACCGATCGCCTATGCGTTCATGACTCCGCTGCACTCGGACAATCTGTGCGACTCTGTGGCTTAGAACTCTTGCCGCCGGCCAATGAACCATGGCCTTGCACGGGCGTGGATCACGCCCGTGCGGCATCATGCCCGGATAGGTCAAGCGATCGTTCCGCGGGAGCGCTGGCGAGGGTGATTCCCGCCTAGCGAGAACGGCCGATTGCCTGCGGGAGATCGGGGCGTGACAATTATTTTTCCGAGCAAGTTTTGATCGAATAAATGTCGTTAAAATTAAAATATGTCTATTAAGAATACTTAGAAGATTCGATAAGCTTTCTGAATTGTTTGTTATTGATTTAAAGTTGAACAAATTTTGTTGTTTAACAAACGAAAGAAGTACAAAAAAAATCCTAAAGAGAAGATCTAAGTACAATATTTTTTTATTTTGGGGAGTGTGACGATGGAGATCGAGTACTCCAGCGACTCGTTTACTCAGTTGATGGTCCGACGAGGGAATGATAATGCTTTCTTGACGTTTTTCTCTCCTGTGTGTGTGTGCCTTATGGGTATGCAACCCTACTATTTATAGCCATCATGCTGACGGACTATGTGCTCGCATATACTATGCGCACATTATTCTTGGGGCTGCCACGTGTCCATCTTAACAGAACGGTTGTAGCCATGACCGAATATGATGGTCGAGCTGCCACGTGGCATCTTGTTGCGATCTACTTTTGCTAAAGATCTGGTTTATTCTTATTTTGTATGCGTGAGTTGGTGACACGTGCCCTACACTTGGTTGTAGAGAATCTCTCCAGTAGTAACAAAAAGATTTTGTCTCAAGGAGCACTGCCACGTTAGGCACAAGGAGTCTGAGAAGCCTGGGACGCATGGAGTTTGGGACGCATGGGGCCAGAGATGCATGCAGCCTGATTGTGTATACACGTGGAGCTTCATGCCTATCAAGTGTCATTATTATGCTGATGTAAGTTTTTGTCGTATAGCGTGCCGACTTTTCTTATATTTTTTCAAGCGTTCCGGGCAATTAATACTTTTGTCAGGCAATTACTGCCATGTCAGAGCTTCATGTGGCCAATGCCTCCTTCGTTGTCTTGGACGGATGAGTGTTTTTTCTCTGGACCGCATAGTGGATTATTTTGTAGGCCGCATAGTGGCCCTGCGGCCTAATTTACTCTGAGTTCGTTTTGGGATCCATGGTCGTTGAACGCATGGATCTAGATTTTTATACTTCTACAAGACCCCCTTCAAAGTTTTTAAGCTGATAAGTTTAAAACACTTTGGATAAGAAGCATTGATGAGGAGGCTTTGGGCCGCATGGATGGTGGGTCGCATGGGCGAGTCTGTCTGGCTGTCAAATTTTTATTTAATGCAAGATTTGCCCCGACCCTTGAGTGGATCTATTGGAATTCTAAGCCATCTCAAAACACGGATACCTATGTGACTGTTTCTCAAAGGATAAAGTCGGATAGAGAATCCAAGTGTCATCGTCATCATTAATTGATTCTTTGTTAACAATGTTGCACAGAAATCGAGGAGTCATCATCATCTCCAATAGCCTATAAATAGGGGACCTTGCCGAAGTGAGAGAACTTTTCCTTCTGTTTGAGTTATTATCCCCTATTGTCTTTGACTATCTCTCTTCCTTTAACCATATGTCTAATCGCCATGGCTTCCAAAGATTCGTTCTCCGAGTGATGTTATTCACTGGTTGCTTTTATTTGACAGGCTCCCATCCGCCCGTCCAATTATTCGACGTGGCGGCTGAAGAGGGTATAAAAGAAGAGTAGGGACCGGGACTTGTAAGGACGAGACCTGTATCATACCTGCACCTTTTTGTGGCAGAAGAATCTTCTATAGGACCTACCGCCAGGACAATCACGAAACCAGTCTCCGAGGTGGGTCTATTTTGTATGGTGGGTGATCCGTCGACCTCTGCTACCTGACAATATGTTATCGGGGTCACTTCAGGTGCTGAAGCTACGAGTCATCGCGAGGGGTCTATCCCGGATGGCTTCACAATAGCGGCCATTGAGCCTTCTTTCGAGGCCACCGCTCTACAATCCACTATTTGTAAGCAAGTGGGTGCCCAAAATATGGGACACCCAGGTACTCATGTTCCTAATCGCAGTGCTATACCTTCTTCTATCACCGAGCTTCCTAGTATCAAATCACTTCTCGCAACTGCAAGAGACTTGGCCGCATGCAAGGAAGCCAATCGCCCCTCAGCCACTGCTTCGTCTCTTGGACTGCAGGATATGTTTGTGCCATATGCTTCCCCTGTAACTACCTCTTCTGTCCCGCCTCCTTTAACTCTGGCTAGCTTAGAGGAGATTGACGAGACTGTGCAGATTTCCCTCCAGATCTTTTACAGTTTCCTGAGACAAGGGGTTCAGAGCATGCTAGAGTGGGGCAAGTCCTTTGCTTGGGCTAAACATTTTTGCACAGGCCAGGTTGATTCCATAAGGACCCTTCACAGTTTTAACCAAACAGCTGACATTCTGGACCAGAAGGTGATCGAAGTGGAATAGTGTCTGATGGAACTGTAACAATATTAGCATCCGGACATAGGGAGAATAGTAGCTAGTAAATATAGTCAACTTCTGGACTCCTTAGAGAGAAGAACTTCTATGTGCCGTCCAATAAGGGCTTGCATCTTGACATCCAGGATCTCCATAAGGAGCGAAAAAGGCTGAATGGTCTCTGGGAGGGTTGCCTCACCAGGCAAAATGCCCTGACCCGGGAGGTAGCTGAAGTGGCGGAGGAGATCAAGAAGTTCCAAGCTCGATACGTTGGTGAATGACCTGAGGGGAGCCCAACAAGAGAAGAAAGATATATGTATCCATACAAACCAAGCAGCCAAGAATTCAGCTGTTGTCGAAATTATATTGCAGGAGCTGGAAAATAAATGCGCGGCTTATGCCTATTATGAAGACCCTGAGACTTTTGCTAGAGAGGCCGAACGCTGGGCCAGAGCATGGGTAGATAACACCATTGTCCGGCTTCATGGGTGAATAAAAGAGTTTTGCTCTGATGCATAGCACTTAATTGTTTAGCTCTTCCTTTCTTTTTCTTTTTGTCGTACTTGATTTTTTGTTGAGGTATTAGTAAATCCTCAAATGTAGTTTGCTTTTTATTTTCGTTATGCAAAAGAAATAAAAGGTTTCTCTTTTCGTTGTAATTATGTGTGAACCTTGGATGGTACTAGAGGAAATATGGGCGTAGTATGATACTGTAGTTGTTAAGGATATCCCACTGTGAGATTTTTGGTGGACCTTATTACTTTTTTCGCACTTGGGAGAAAGTAATAAGTTCAAAATGAAACCTTATAAGAGGTGATATAGACATGATTGGTTTTGTAGACTTATCATCGCTGGCATACTTAGACTTAAGTGTTGGCCCAATGTTTATATTAAGTTTTTGAATATTATTAATCGATTAAGTTTAGCAATATGATAATCGTACAATCATAATAGTAACTTGTAATTCTACTTCAACTCAGCATTGTCCATATCTAATCTTATTTGTTACCATATTTGCTTCTGTATATTACTTTGTTCGTCTAACATGTATTTGCAGAAAAGAAATGGACATATGCTATGAAAAAATAATGATGAGCCAAAGATGGTGTCAACCAAGAAATTTTTTTCCAACCCCCTATGACTTATCTGGAGCCTCGCACTCAGGGGTTCGGCTGCCGTCAAAGAAAAAGGTGTCTTCAATCAGCAGACGTTTCAGAAGATTGGCGTCATCAGAGTTCTCTTGGTTTTCATATTTATTATATATTTTATATTTTGTTTATAGGACCAAATGTGTTGGCACTAGGAAGATTAAACCTATCTAAACTAGAACCTAGTCTACTCAAAATAGCCTAAACAAAACCAAGTCAAATGAACATAAAATAGTCTGGTTTCTGACCAACCAAACTCGGGGAGAGTTCTGACCGAACTCGGTACGAGTTCTGCCCAAACTCGGATACTCAAAATTGAATCCCAAGTCAGCCTCCTCTTCCGGATGACCAGGCTCTAACGTTCAAAATTTTGAATATTTGGGCATCCGAACTCTGCCCGAACTCGATTTAGAAAAACTATATAAATAGAGTAGAATTCTATACCATTTGATGAATCAAGTCATTCACTCAAAGCATTTCACTTTTTTACTCTATTCTTCAGCTATAAACCTTCATATTCACAAGATCAACTCCCCATCTTCTAGTACGAATGTGGTTCAGATTTAGAAGTCTGATCAAGTTGTAAAGCTTCGATTACAAGTTCGTCTTCCAAACAAGTTTGAAGTCGACGTGCCCTTCGCATGGCGTAAACTTGCCATGACCCGCACCTGGATGATCGGGTACGAGTACGTGGGTATGTCCAGCCTATGTAGCAGCATCGACAGTAGAACCCTGTCTAGGTCAACAATACTATCTAATTATCTCACACAATAATAATCATAACCTGTCAATGTCATCTCCACTCCAAAAATGAGGATAATATGATAATAAAGTAATGATACTCTATCACAATAATCTATAAGGAAGAAATGGCATGGTAAGATATAAAGGGAAGGGAAAAATCACAAAGTCACAAGTCAAAATAGCTATAATAAAATCCCAAGTCTAAGTGTCTAACAATATCAACACAAAGTCTATAAAAACAACAACATCTCAAATTTCTAAAGAGCTGGAGACAAATCCAGTACAAATGCTAAGAAGGGATAACTAGAATAACTAGTGATACCGGCTAGGCTTCCCATTACTCAATCTTGAACTAAAGGGTCTAAAGTTGTCTCTGTTATCTCCTGCAGTCCGTAATACGACGGACACAAATACTTCAAGTAATCATCTAAAAAATATATTCAGCCAGGATGGAACTAGTATAACCCAATAGCAGTTCCAAATTAATTAATAATGACTATAAACAGTAATAGAGAATGTAATGCAAGACGAGAAAGCAATGAACATATATCATAATATGATAGAAAAAAGACAGATAATCTAGAGCAATATGGCATAATTCGATCACAATGAAATGAAATTAAGGTAATGAAATAGAATATAGAGAAAAACTATAACTACACTACGTATTTCAAATACTAGTTAGATATATGATCGGCTTGGGTCGAATATTATCTACTTAAACGTGGATAAACATTGTCTAACTTAAACATTTAATATTGATCATTGACTAGGGTTTGATCACATATCTAGCTAGAACTTTTTCTTCCCGACTAGTACATTGGATCCAACCATGACTCGTTACAATGCAAGGTACTCAAGAAATTGTCTATGTTAAACATTGTCTAATAACCATACGAGAATATGAGGAACAATGGAACAAGAAATAACATCCCATGATTGATGATCCATATGTGCACTAGCCCGTGTATCATTGTGTCAGAAATTAAGTAAAATATCTCCAAATACTTGTATTATAGTAATTATCAGATAATAAAAACTATCAGAGAATGTACTCTCCTGGAATCTGATGTGTAATTTCAAATAGTATCTGTATCAGTGCCTCAAGGACCTAAATATGTAATATCAAGTAACAATAGCGTTTTGGAATTATAAACATACTAAGCTAGCTTAAAATTGAGTCACTTGGTTGACACTAGGTCAAATATCTAATTTGGGGTCAAATTTGTCAACATGGTTGACCTAAATAGCTAAACTAGTCAACTTTATGTTTCCTAAGTCGATACCTTGTTATACTAGGTTTTTCAAATCACACTAGTCCTTACCTTGCTAATATCCCAGGTAAACTTAGATAATACTAGATAGTAGCTAATATAAACTAATACTAGTTAATATCTTATACGATCAAATCTCGTGGTGTAAAGAAGTGGCAAGCCTTCGGATCAAAGCTTATTATTCACTATTGGTGATTATAGTGGATAAAACCCTGAGCTTGAGTTCTCGGGACTGGACTAGTCCTCTCAGAGGGAAACTCGTATACATTGCAGTATTTGCGTTTGGTCTCTCTTTCTCTTACTTTATTATATTGCATATACACTGCTAGTTATTTACTGCCTTCACTGGGCTTAATTTTTAATTGGGTAGATTATTTTGCTGCACTCTATTCACCCCCTCTAGAGTTGCCCTATGGTCCTACAAAGTGAAGTAAAGAAAAAAGAAGAGAAGAGAACATGCATGGTCACGGACAACTTGTGCACAAGGTTTATGTTCGTTCTCGAACGATCACCGGGGCACCGGGATCGTGTCGACCCGGGAGAACTATAGGCTAGCGTAGGTGATTCGGGGACTACACCGGGCTTGCTACCGGATTGAAGTTAGCGTCGTATAACCTAGCTAGAGTAGTCGTGCTAGCCGAAGTACTAGCACTAAGCGATTAAGATGAACTGCAGCGGTTTTAGCTATTTGTGTCAGCATACGTTGCCTTCTAAACTAGGCTACCGTCCAAAATGGCTTGTGGTGCCAGTGACCCTTCATATTGATTAAGTCGGCTCGCTAGTGGCAATCCACGTGCGAGTTATTGGATTTGAGGCAAGTAAGTAATGCACGACAATCCGCGTGCAGATTATTAATTGCACAAAGTAATGGATGCACTACACGGTACACTATATAGTTCGAACATATCATGTCTTAGGCAGAGACACGTTCGTGAAACTCTATGTTTTCATATGTATTCCTTCGTTTCATTACATATATGTGTGGTAACTTGATTTATCTTGGGCAGGGAATGACGAATGGTAAGTATCGATAAGTTATACCATATTACCAATATTTTGTGCGATACTTCATGTTTGTAACATGAGTAGACTTTATATTCATTTGCCTAAAATTGATCCTAAGGCAATATTAGGAAGACAACAAAGTAATAGTATGCATAGAACATAATGAACGTGTTGGTTTTGTTGAGTGGGTGAGAAACCTCCCCACTAGTGCATTTAATGTAATGATAACCCACCAGATTGCTCGCAGTATACGGGAGTATCTATTTTGGCGAAGTTTTCTTCATGTGCGCTAAGGCATGGAGTTCGTTCTGGCGCCTTGGAGCATTACAGCCGGAGTTGAGGCACTTATACATGACATAATATATTGGAACATCATTATCTTTTGTATCATTATCAAGTTGTAAGCCGTTCAGGCTGATTCATTGTAATGAGAGATTGAGCTTGAGCGTTTGTAATACACTACTAGAATAAGCGGGATTAGCGACATTTTTTAGCAACTCCAGGTAAAAACATCACTAATTTAGCGACTCCATGTAAAAACGTCACTAATTGGCGACATTTAGCGACGTTTAGCGACTTTTATTAAGTTTTTAAAAGATTAGTCGCTATAAGTTCAATTTAGGTCGCTAAACGTCGCTAATATATTTTATTTAGCGACGTTCAGCGACGTTTTTAGCGACGTATATATTTTGGACATTTAACGACGTCATTAGCGACGTTCAAGGCGTCGATAAATTAGCGACGCCATTATTGGCGACGCTAATACGTCGTTAAATTCTAAATTAGCGACGTCATTATTGGTGTCGCTAAATCGCGCTAAATTTTTTACTTAGGGCTGATTTCCTCCATTTCCTTCGATCTCTCCCTCTCCCTCTCCTTCTCCCAAAATTCAAACCCGCTTTCGATCTTTCCCGCTCCGGCTCCTCCTTCCTCACTTAAGCGACCCCCCTCGGCCGCGTCCTCCCCCTCCGGCTCCTCTCCTCCCTCCGGCGCCCCCTCCTCCCTCCCGGCGACCCCCCTCTAGCCGCGTCCTCCCCCCTCTGGCAGCATCCTCCCCCCTCCTCCTCCTCCTCCTATAGGTAAACCCTAACTCTCTCTCTCTCTCTCTCTTTCTCTCTCTCTCTCTCTCGCAGGACACATATGGCACTGACACGACACACACACGTTACAGACACTGACACGATACACACACGTGACCTAGGGTTAAGGTTAGGGTTAGGGTTTTTGACCTGGGGTTAGGGTTAGGATTGGACGTGGAGTATCGAGTGATAGGGTCGTGGTGAATAAGAAGTCGAATGAATAAAATTTGGTGAGTATATGAGTTTGTAAATTCAATCGAACCTTGGTTATGAAAATTATTGGTCCTAATTGTAATAGAAAACAAGTTACCAAAATAAAACTAATCATAGATACCAAATATAACAAAATCATAATAATATAACTAATTATACAAATCAACCATGACCATCATCGCCTTTTGAAACATTGATTGCAAGGAAACTCGACTTTGGAGTGGATAATAATGAGGTTTGGGGTTACAGTTTATGTTAGATGAATAAGGAGAACAAATAAATTTATTCTAAGAATGACAATACACAATAACTCAAGTAAATTTGTAACATCTTCAATGAATAAAATTTAGATAGTATATGAGTTTGTAAATTCAATGGAACCTTGGCTATGAAAACTATTGGTCCTAATTGCGATAGAAAATAAGTTACCAAAATAGAACTAATCCTGGATACCAAATATAACAAAATCCTAATAATATAACTAATTATACAAATCAATCATGACCATCATTGCCTTTTGAAACATTGATTGCAAGGAAACTCGACTTTGGAGTGGATAATAATGAGATTTGGGGTTACAGTTTATGTTAGATGAATAAGGAGAACAAATAAATTTATTCTAAGAAAGACAATACACAATAACTCAAGTAAATTTGTAACATCTTCAATGACTAAAATTTTGATAGTATATGAGTTTATAAATTCAATGGAACCTTGGCTATGAAAACTATTGGTCCTAATTGCGATAGAAAATAAGTTACCAAAATAGAACTAATCCTGGATACCAAATATAACGACATCCTAATAATAGATTATGCAATGCCGTTCAGTTTGGTTCGTGCAGGTTTGTGTTTAAAAATTTGTAATTTGGGCCTAATGATTCAGTTGAACCGAATATATCAAATGCATACCAACATTGAACCATAAAGCATGATTTGTCATATTGTTGTCTTATAATTTCAACTTCAACTGTATTTGTGATCATAAGACACTTCAAAAGTGATCTTGAATTTCAACCATCTTGTTTTAATCCTATGATAACATCTTTCCAAACTCTTGACGATCTATAATTCATAAATGCTGAAACCTATCGATTCTAGGTGTCTATCCGTCAATGTGTACTCCCTCATTTTATTTCACTTTTGGTTGAAGTTACATTGTGTATTGTCTATTTTCATCATACTAATCATTAAATTCATGGATTCAAAAGGGTATGTTCAAAATTGTAGTGTCGATTCTTGTTGTTCTCTAACCCCAATCAATAGGTCATCAACAAACAACATGCAGCATGGAACTCTGATATGGAACTCCATCGGTAATGACAAAATGTTGATCCTTGATGTAAACTGATGGTAATAGAAATTATACCGTCTCTCCATGGGTATATGTCGTTTGTAATCTCAATATAAGGAGTTTTGTCTTGTATGTTAATAGAAAATGTTGATCCTTAAGTCATATAGACCATATGTAGACTCATATTTTCTCTATCTTTTCATAAAATTCTTAGTAAATTGCCTCCATAGTAGATCTTCTTGACATTAAATCAGATTGATTCTCTAATTTTTTTTGTTTTTTCTTAGACTTCATTCACTTGCTCTCCCAAAGTTTCATGGTATGACTTATTAGCTTGACTCCTTAATAGTTATTACAATTATGTATATCTCTTTTGTTTTTATATGTAGGTATTATCATAGTTCTCCAATCATTAAGAAATTCTCCAAGTCATTAGGATTTGGTTTTGGTTGAATAAATTAGTTAGTCATATCAAACATTACTCTTCTAAAAAAAATTATACCTCAATAGAAGTAACATTATGTAAATGTTGTTTAATTTCTGAAGTAGTAATTTTACGGCAGTAACAATATGACCTATAATGAACTACTTATTGTATGAGTATGTTGGATTATGGATGACCATAAGTTCACTAAAAAGAAACAAATCATATTGAAAGCATGGGACGGTCGCCCAACTCGTCCACCCTCTGGGCCGTCCTTGAGAAGGTGATGAGTATTATTTTACGAAGCACATGTGCACTGGGATAACCTAACCGTTGATGCCAAATGGAGGATGATGGAGAGTTACCGAGTTAACCAATAGATCGACGAGGAGACTACGTTACAGACACTGACACACACACTGACACGACACACACACGTGACCTAGGGTTAAGGTTAGGGTTTTTGACCTGGGGTTAGGGTTAGGGTTTTTGACCTGGGGTTAGGGTTAGGTTTTTTTTCACATTAACTAAAAATATAACTAATATCCTAGATGGTATTTAGGTAACTTATAGTACTAAAAGTCTAAAACGTCGTATGCAAATATAAAATATTAATTATAGGGAGGGGGTTTACAACATTGCTAACTTTTGATATTTAACAACGTGTATGCTTGTTTTGATATGTTTAGAGACATTTTGGTTTGACTCTAAACGCTACTATATACATCAAAAAATGGCATAAGACAAGTTTTATTTCCTTTAGTTAGTGTGGGTAGTGATGTGGAGTAAGTGCATATGAGTATCAAGCTACGAGGTGAGTTAAGATAAGATAGGGTATGAGAGTTAGAGTATTGATACTCGGGTATTTCCTTTAGTTAAAGTTACTCTCATATTTTATGATTCGTATCATTATTATACTGCAACAAAGAAGTAGTTTTATTATTACTAGCATTGTTATACTGCAACAAATAATTTATAGGCAGGGCTGCTGAGGGTATGTCTTAAGTAATATCTGTTATCAATTATATTCTTTGTGAGTCATCTAATTCTTCCATTTCACATTATTAAGGGTATGTCTTAAGTAATATCTATTATCAATTATATTCTTTGTTTTCATCTATCTTACCAGATGGCACCCAAGAGAGAGACACCTCCTACTGTTAAGGAGGAAGTGATGCCTCCTACTGGTAAGGAGGAAGTGATGCCTCCTACTGTTAAGGAGGAAGAGATACCACCTGATGTATCTCAGACGGGGAGTTCCAGTCACCCAGCACCTATAGCGGCTGTATCTCAGACGGAAAGTTCCAGTTACCCAGCATCCATAGCGGAGATTGATCACATAGACGTTGTTTATGCGCAGTATCTGAGGGACAGGTATGTGCCCCAACGTATTGGATATCCTCGAGATTGATACTGTGATGTTTCATATAATTTTATTGTGGTTATTGTGTGATTGTGATACTTATATATTATGCCCATTTTGTGACTGTGATACTTATATATTATGCATTTTGTGTGACTATGATACTTTTATTTTGTGTGTATTGTGTGACTGTGATATTTTATATATTTTTTTGTGTTATTTCGTACGCAAAAAATTTAATGGATGGTTGCTCCAGGTCTGTCTATAATATTTGTGTGTATTGTATGATTGTGATACTTTTTATTCATATTAAATGATGTTAATTTACCGGTGTTGAGTATTCCACCGAAGGGGTCGGCGAACCCAAAGAATTCAACGGAGGGTTGCTCCGGGTCTATTTTTAATTAGAAATTTATAAATTGCAGGAATAATAGTTTGGAACAATTCAGTATTTTTTTTATTTTTTTCTGTAAAATTAGCGACGTTTAGCGACGTTTAGCGACGTTTAGCGATGTTTATACACGTCGCTAAATACGTCGCTAATTAGCGACGTTAATAGCCGTCACTAATGACGTCGCTAAACATCGCTAAATACGTCGCTGTACGTCGCAAATTGCTGACATGGCAGTACTGCCAGGTCATTAAAGACATCGCTGTCACGTCGCTATATAAGTCGCTAGTTAGCGACGTTTGATTACGTCGCTAATTAGTGACTCTGTGTCGCTAAACGTCGCTAAGTTAGCGACACATTTAAGTCGCTAAAAAACGTTGGTATAACGACGTTTAGCGACGTTTTTCCTTTCAGCGACATGCTGATTACTGACTTCTGTAAAACGTCGCTAATTACGTCGCTAAATGTGATTAGCGACGTTTTTTTGTCATTTAGCGACGTTTTTGGACCTCGCTAATTTGACTTTTTCTGGTAGTGATATTTTGCCTAGCGCATTGTAATCAATATTTTATATCAATAAAGAGATCTATTTTTCTTGTATACTTGTATTTATTCAACTTTGCTGCTTGGGGATTATCTGTGCGACTCTGAACTCAGCGTTTCAAATCGGTCGTTTCGGAAGTTGTTTTGCGCGAGGACAACTTAGACTCGCGCGACATCACGTCCAACGAGAACATTCGGTTGTTCGCAACCGGGACGTGACAGTTGGGAACTCGCGAAGAGGAAGAAGGAATCAAGAAAGAGTTTGCGGATCGTTGTGCGGAAAAGATCGTTCGGGAAGACCATATATATTTGTATTTGATTTCTCGATTTCGGTGTTGTACTCTCAATTATATTCATTTTTATTCTTTTTAAGTTGGTGATCCATTGATGGATCGGTGGAACAAGTTGGAGGATTCGGTGGATCCCTTTGTTCAATTAGAGGAGTTTTTCCATATTTGACTCCGGTTGTCCCACTATTTGTTTTCATTGGATTTTTAATGCAGCAATCATTGTGCATTTGCGATCATGCTGTTAGTGTGTATGGCATTGCATTTGTATGTTTCTACGATTTGATATATATTACTCACATCTTTTCTTTTGGTTACATTGGAATGAACCAAAAGGCCTTCGTTAAGTACTCGCAAAATATTATACTCCTTCCAAATTTATAATCTTGAATAAATTTTGTAACACAAATTTCTCAGGTTTTATGTGATCGGTGACATACCAATTGGTTCAAATTATTCTACCCTTTCTTCAAGTCTCTTCAAATTTTGATATAACTTTCACGTCTAGTATATGCCTTGGCTGCCTGTGAGCTGTTGGAGTAGTAGCGTAGAACCATATTGGGAAAACTCTGATCAAGAGTGGTTGGCTCCACACTCATTTTAAGTTTTTACTCTAAGCCAGGCAGTGTAGGCTGTATAAATACATTCGGCAGAGAGTACTTCTTGGATCAACTAAAAATTACATATGGCAATCCAAGCTGTAGTCTCCATTGGCACCATTCTAGTGCTACTGAATGTTGCGTTCACCTTTGGTGTTGATTTCAGCTATCCAGCAGTCTTCAACTTTGGGGACTCCAATTCCGACACCGGTGAGCTCCTTGCCGGGCTTGGCTACACCCTCAACCCACCTTACGGGCAAACCTACTTCGGGAAGCCGGCTGGGAGGTTCTGCGACGGTCGACTAGTCGTCGATTTCCTCAGTACTCTCTCTGACATTCTCTACAGAATGATATTTGCTATATTATTACTCAACAACCAACTATTTATACCTTAGGTAAATTTACATAAACCAAGATGAAATGTTTGTTGTGGAGAGCCACGGTGCTCGACTCTAATTAGAAATCTGATGTCACTTTTTTAATATGAGTTTAATAGAAATAAACACCACATATTTAATATGAATACATGGAGTAATAAAATAGTCGTTTAGACTTGATTAGCAAATTGATTTTTAAGGAATATATATTTAAAGGTAAAAAACGATCAGAAAAAATAAGTAGAAATAAAAAATTATTTTGGGTCTCAATCCTAATCAGATAGTAGAAAATAAATCAGTATTGGACACACACATTATATGCATCTACCCACGCACGTTACGAACGTCAAATCGGACCAAGTGACAGTGGCAGCAACAGCGGCACACGTGTGGCAAAAGGAGTAGGCCACAACTCACAAGCGAACAAAAGGGAAAAAAAATAATAATATAAGGACTAGGAAGTGGTTTGTCCTTAGCTAATGTGAACTAAATAATAATGTGGAATTCTCTATCTGGGCAAGTAAGATGAAGTAAGTGTAACACGCAGAAGAAGCTTTAATACATACATACCTTAGTTTAAGCCTGTTCGATTAGTTCTTTGCGCGCGCACACATATATATATATATATATATATAGCACTGACAACAATTGCAGTTGCGTAAAGTATGAGCAAAAGAGAAAAAAGCAGCAAGAGTAGTTTGTTACAGCCCACCCACCATTGTTTGTCCTCTACTCTCCACTAGTCTCTATTAAGAAACACCAAGCAACAAACATCAGCAGCTCAGCATCCATGGCTACTACTGCTACTGCCTCTGTCATCCTCATTCCCGCCATCCTCTTCATTGGTTTTGGCATTGGCTTTGCCATTGAGCTGGACCCCCCGGCCGTCTTCAACTTTGGGGACTCCAACTCCGACACGGGCGTCCGTGTCGCTGCGGGTTTCGAGAGCATCGGGCCGCCCTACGGGCAGACCTATTTTCACGGGCCGGCCGGCCGGTTCGGCGATGGCCGGCTCATCCTGGACTTCCTTAGTAATGTTTCTCCATCATGCCACATTTTACATTACTCTGTCAGTCATATTGCTCTATGTAGATAGAAACTGAGTACTAGTTCCTCGTTCTTTTCTTAATCAAATGATGTAGAATAATTTGGAGATTAAGAACAACTCTTGTTTGTGTAATGTATCTTCACTGTGCAACTGTAGTAAATCATAATTAATTTTCCGAATTGGAATGGAACTCCTAATTACAAGTGTTTTCTGTGGACACATTAGGGTACGTTTGATTGCAAGATGAAAAATAAATTAATTCTATGAAATTATTTTATTAGAAAAAAAATTCAATGAATTTTAAAAATCTTATGGAAAACTTAGTTTGATTGCTTGATTGCTTGTTTGTTATTATTTTTCATGAAAAATTGTTATTTAGTGTGAAAAAAATTAGAAGAAGATATAAAAAATTATAGTTTAAAAAAAAAAATTCATGGAAAATGTAGGATATCAAACACAAACACAAACACAGCGGTTGGTGAATGGTTTGTGATTGAAATATTATCTAATAAAAAGCCCAATCTTAGTGAAAATAACCACACACATTTCTTGTATTGATACTGAATTCTTCTTGCTGCAGTGGATGCAATGGACCTGCCGTTCCTTAACGCGTATCTTGATTCAGTGGGAGCACCGAGTTTTCTGAAGGGATGCAATTTTGCGGCAGCTGGATCTACGGTACTTCCGGCGACAGCATCGTCTGTCAGCCCATTTTCCTTTAGTATTCAGGTCAATCAGTTCCTTCGATTCGAGGCGCGGGTGATTGAATTGCTATCTACTAAAGGTATGCCCATTTCTTTTTCTTTTGCTAAGGTGAAAAATGAAATTTGGACTAAAACTAATCCGATACACATTTAAAAGTTTTGGTAGGATACTTTGAGTTTCTAAATGTCAAAATTTGGAGTCATGGCAGAGATAGATTGATACTCGTATAGTTTTTTTTTATCCTGTGATTTATTTTCCATTATGGACAATTTTAAGAAGGATGGATCTTGGAACCTAAATCGCTATGCAGATAGTAATAATAATTGGATCTTGAAAATTGCATAGTTATTTGCGAAATGTTTTTCTTTTCTTTTTGAGATAAAGGGTGGGATCGAGGAGAACCCAGCCTAATTTCATTCGTGATAGATTGATAAATTAACACAGGACTCAGAATAACAAGTATGAATATCGAATAATAATTAGATGCAAAAGGTTAAAGTTGGGAAGATAGGACTCAGATTGGAGCGACGGGTCAAAATAGGAGATTGAGCGCCATCATAGCATCCGTAGACATTTTCCTCCATAGTATCAGTTCACCCTAACTTTTAGTTGAGAGCTACAAATTTGTAGTCATCATAGCACACCAAAAATGATTAGACCTTCTCAAATGATTTTAGAAAAGAATTAGACCAGCAGTGTTCGAATTGAATATTATCAAGTTTGTTTCATGACAAGCACACCAAAAATGATCATTATAGAACTGCAACCAACAAGTAATAGATCTCTTTGAATAGAGTTTCTCCATAAGTTCCAAAAGTTCACTTGGTCTGGAGGCCTATTTGTGATATTGATGTCATTAGTGAGCTTCTCCATAGAATATTCACAAAGCCAGAATCGAGGAAAGATGATTAATTGATTCTTCAGTTTCCAAACATAGCATACAAATATTAGGAAAAGCAAATCCTTTGTTTTCTAAAAGTTATTGATGATAAGAAATTTGTTTTTAGTGCAAACTACATAAAAAAAAAAGTGGACCTTTAGAGGTGCTTGAGCACTCTAAGGTCCTTTTGTGTGTCTGTCAAAAGAGATTTAACATTGTATAAACCATCATTATGTCATCTTCATCTCCATGCATCAGCTTCTAACAATAAGAGTAATACCAAAAAGAGATGCATATAAAGTTTTCATATTCTTTATATAATTCTTCAGTTATGACTTTTCTGAATTCCGGGCCTATATCCAATTATCATCCTTCCAAGTTCCTTTATTGAAAAGTAAGTAATTTTGATCAAGTAAAATAGCATAGAGGTTAGGATATAAGGATGCAAATTTGTCCATTATGTACCAAGTATCTAATATAAATTTTGATAGTTGTGTCTTGCCCATTTGATAATGAAATATGCCTTAAGAAGAAATGATGTCTTGACTACTTGACTCAATACTCAAATTAACAAGACTGCACAAGGGAAAATATGAAGTACCAGAAGCTTCCATCTCCTTTTGAATAGTAGAGAAACATTAATGTTTCGCAAATTAAGAACCCCAAGATCGTCTTCTTCTTTTTGTTTATACATAATGTTCCATTTCACCAAGAAACGATTTGTTTATCCCCTTTACAAAGAAAAGTTCTTCTAATCTTATTGATCCTCTTAATGACCACTTAGGAGCATAAAAGATAATAAAGGGGTAAGGTAGAGAGAACATAATCAATAAGGATCAACCTACCTCCTTAAAAAGTTTTTTTTTGGTCAATCAACATTCTACTTTATCATTAATAAGCGGTCTTGAATTATCTTTCTTGAGTGCACCCAAGTCTTAAAGGAAGTCAAATATATGTCAAAGAAAAATAACATTTCCTACTGTTAAAAGCATTTCCCGACAAATAATAAAGATTCTCATCTCCTCCAATCATTTGTAATTCACTTTTTCTATAGTTAACCTTCAATCCAAAAGCAAACTCAAATATAAACAAAATGAATTTGACTACTGCAATTTGATTCATAGATGGAGGACAAAAAATAATAGTGTCATCTGGTAGTGTAAATTAAGAACTTCCCCCAAAGGGCCTCCAAAGCCACTTATAAGACTTCTTTTTTTCACTCTAGTAATAAGCATTCATAGAATATCTATGACATGGATGGACAAAAGAGGTAATATCTATGGGGTTGAGTAAAATAGTGTAATAGAAAGACAACTTTTTTAAGCCATAGAAATCGATCTTCATTTAGCACAGAAACCCATAGCCTTAAGGACACGATCAAGCAATTCAGAGTGCACCGAACCGGAGGTCTTTTCTAGATCAATTGTGATTATAACACCAACAATCTTTCTTCTTTGACAATCAGCACGAACTTCATAGACAAATGCAACACTATCTAGAATAGTTTTACTCTTCCAAAACAGACTAATAATGGTCGACAAGCTCATTCATTCAACCTATTTGCTAAATGTTAAATAAGGGTTCATGAGATTTTGTTATCCAATGGCCTTTAGTTATATTCCGTGGCTTAGTACACCTATTTGCAACTCGCATGAGTACTTCAAAACATGTTTATTTTGTTGAGGTTTGGCTCGTGTTCATACGCAGAGCTATTAGCACTCGCCCGAGAATTTAGGAGAAGCTCTAAAGGAGTTTGAGACATAAAAACAGAGAGTATCAGGGGCCACTATACCAACGGCATATCGCTTGTATGCTTTAAATGGTGAAAAAGTCCATGAAGTTTTGGGTACTAAATTTTGGTATAACAGTTTACCAGCTACACCAGTGGTATATCGCCAGTATACTGTCGAGTCGGGGGCTACTATTTTTTTCGTATGCAGTTTAGATTTTAAGTAGTTATTTCAACGGACCGGATTGTTCCTGACTTAGGTTAATGTTGAGAAACCTATTTAACTTTCTTATCAGGCCCTATAGTTGGTGGGTGAAAAAGTTTTATTGCTTGAGGCTATTACGAAGGGGCTTTCCTACTAGAGAGGCCATTCGAGGAGTCTTCAAAAGTGAAGGGGATCTCACATGGGAGATCTTGTAAGAAAGGGTTGTTATTCGTGATTCGTGTTTTTAATCCATGTAAAATTTTCTTCATAGATTCAATAAAGTATTTCTATCCTTTGCTCTCTAGGGTAGGTCGAGTTTAACTGAACCATGTATATCTTGTGTTCTTGTTCTATTAATTCGGTATTCGTGATTTACTAATTTTTCTCTCATCATAAGGTTAAAGTATTGTTTTGTGTTCGCTTCTCATGTGTTTCTATATGTTTCTGAAGCAACACAGTATAGATAGATATAGTGTAGATTTAAATGAATTGAACAGTGTGTTATATCTCATACTTCCTTACTTTTCATGCAGGCAACAAATTCAAGAAATATATTCCTCAAGCCGATTTCTTCAGTAAAGGGCTGTACATGTTTGACATAGGCCAAAATGACCTTGCGGGTGCATTCTATTCTCAATCAGAGGACCAAGTTATGGCTTCCATACCAACAATTCTGTCAGAATTTGAAACTGGACTCAAGGTCGAAAACTTAGTCCATCATGTTCACTGATTGAGCATTTAATCTTTGTTTTCATGATTTGTTACCATGGTCCGATCCTGATTCTTAATAGTATCATTTTGAACTTCTAATATTCTTCTGATTCAATTTTTGATTCCAGAGGTTATATGACCAAGGTGCAAGGAGTTTCTGGATTCACAACACTGGTCCACTTGGGTGCTTAGCTCAGAATATAGCTGCATTCGGGAAGGATGCATCAAAGCTAGATGAACTTGGATGTGTGAGTGCCCACAATCGTGCTGCGAAGCTTTTCAATTTACAGCTTCACGCACTCTGCACAAGGCTGCAGGGTCAATTTGGAGATTCCAATATAACTTGTGTCGACATCTTCTCCATAAAGTCCAATCTCCTTGCAAACTATTCTCGATATGGTAAGTAAAATTTTACAATGTTTTGATTTCTCGTATAATCTAAAGTCCAAGGTTCGCAGTATCACTATTGCAGTCCGTATCGGACCATTCATATGAGTATAGGGACTGGCGATATCGGCAGTAGAGTATCGGAGTTTTTGGTATCGGAATTCAAATAATTATTAATAAATTATTAACATTTTAGAAAATGTATTTTTTACATTTTGGCATAATTTAAAGTATTTTCGGTGTGTCTTTTATTACTTTTTAAATTGAATGAAATAGTAGCCACACTTGCCGATTGGTTTACATGCGATAGATAAGTTTTCTTCTTTTCTTACTATGCTTTCACATCCTTGCTGATTGCTCTTTTTCGTTCAATTTTCTTTGTCGGATTGACCGGAAAAGAGACATCCAATGTTGGTATCGGTCAAATTCGGGTGTGGGTCGGTATCGGATAGGGACATGCCAATGAGTATCAATATCGACCATATCGGATCGGTAACAGTCGATACAGCAAACTATGATCTAAACATATAAATACCAGACTGACTTTACTCATGCATTTTCATCAGGATTCGAGAATCCTTTAGCAGTGTGCTGCGGATATGGAGGGCCACCGTTGAATTATGACAGTCGAGTCACTTGCGGGCAAACAAAGACCTTGAATGGGAGCTCAGTGACAGCGAAAGCGTGCGATGATAGCACCGAGTATGTTAACTGGGATGGGATTCACTACACAGAGGCTGCAAACCTTCATGTTTCATCACAGATACTGACAGGAAAATACTCTGATCCTCCCTTCTCAGACCAGATGCCATTCCTTCTCAAATTGAAGTTCTAAAAATCTTATTCTTTCTTCTCATTTTCCTGAAGTATGTATGATGACTATGTAATTGTTTCCAGTTACATGGAAACATCCATCATTAATAAATAAAGTCTGAAATAGATCAGATCAGGTATTTTTACTTGGGTCCATTGCAACAGTCTTGGATGTAGAACTTATCCCTCTTTTTCTGATGCATAATTTGGGACACCTATTTCTTCAATTGTAAGCCTACTACAATAGCCCAACATGACTAGTCTTCTCTTCTTCAAGGCTACGTGCGACTAAAGTTATCAATATGTGGTTTCATCCCTTTTCCATTTATGTGAAGTTTCCCAACACTCGTGCCAAACCCATGGAAATCTTCAATAAATCCAACGGTACCATGTTTGAATTATGTCTGTGTGTCATATTCCATCTCTCCGCAACTGATGTAGCACATCTACATTAGTTACACCTTAGATTTATTTGTTTCTACCGAACTCGAGTGCCACTTGTGGTTACCGAAGAGAGGTATAAAATCATGGCTGGGTGGCAGAAGATCAGTATATCGAGCCATGGGGTGTATTATTCCTTCCGTATTATTCCTTCCATTTATAAAATGGTGGGAGTTGGGGAATAGTGGGCCCAAAGGCATGCAATGCAGTGTAAATGTGCACAAAGTTTCGAGCGTTACGTCGGGCTCGAACGTTATGCTGGAAATTCAAAAAAAAAAAAGAAATTTGTTTCTTGTCTGTTGGATTTTGGTCTGTTGATTACAATTAGGGGCTCCCGTGATGATGGACATTGTTCGAATTTTCCCTTAGGAGGTCTCAAAACGGCTCAAAAGTGAGCCATCTAAACCGTTTGTAAATACTCAATCATTTATTTAAAAAATTAAAATTACGTAAAAAAATTGTTGGAAAAAATTCATTTGTTATAAATAACGTCATGAAGAATCAAACATGACCAACCACGAAGAATGTCTCCCACCTTAACCAAATGAACTAGAAGAGGTATTTGATTATATTTATATAATATTATGTAGGTAAACAATTAGTCAAAATTTATTTAATTTTTAATTACACGAGGATATACGTTCAAGACTTTTTATAAAGAGTAAAAATATATCTATAATAAATTATAATTAAAATATATTAAAATATTTTATAATAATATTAAAAAAAAATTATTTCACGTGCATTTACTCGTGCCTATAAGTTTCTTTCCTCTATTTTATGTTTTCCTTTATTTTCTTTTATTTTCTTTTTCTAGAGAGAGAGAGGGAGAGAAGGATGGATCAAGGAGATCCTAGTCCAATTTCATTCATAATAGATCAATAGATGTAGCATTACAATGTAACAACTATGGACCAAATAGTAATTAGATAGAAAAGGTCAAAATTGAGAAAATAGAACCCAGAATGGAGCGACAGGTCAAGTTAGGCAATTGAGTTTCATTAGGCGGATCCTTGGACATATTTGCCTCCATAATGTTAGTTCACCACAACTTTTGGAGTCTTGAACGTCGCTTCAACCGAATGATCGGATCTTCTCAAATGATTTTAGGAAAGAAGTGGGATTGACCGATTTTGAATTAAATGTTCTTTAAGTTCTTTGAATCCAAACACACCTAGCATAGTCACCACCAAGTAATGAATCTCTTGGAATAAAATTTCTCCATAGGGTTCAATACGAAGGACCCGGGGATCTCTAGAACCGCAGATTCATGTGCATATCGATCGATAGAAGATTAACATGTTTAATACGTGATCTACTTCTTCAAAAACGAGAACTAGGATTTACGAATTATACCTGAAGTAACGTAAAAAATATGAAGGTTTTCAACAACCTCAATCAGTTAGTGACCCAAAGATCTTCTACACGTATTCCATCCTCGGGTTGAACGTCGTGTGGACAACGATCTTCAACATTTTTTCTCCTTGGCTGACCTCTCTTTCTCTCCTTACTTGAAAACGAGTTTTGAGAAAGCTGCTCTTTTCTGATTCATTATAACGGCCAGAGAATAGAATATATATATATATATATATATATATATATATATATATATATATGCTAAAACAAGGAACATGAGAAAAAATTAGGGTTAGGTCTCCTAATGGATCTGGGTATCCCATGTTCAGCTCGAACACATAACCCAGACTCGTTAACAATAGCCTGGTCCACTAAAGAGCAATTGTTGCACAACCTTCATAATCCCAAATTACGTTTATGGTCTTCTTCTTATTATATGAATGTTCATCTTCCCACATTAAGATATCGAATGTCTGTCGATCAAATTAAGTTACTAACAACTATATCAATCAACATCTTTTATCCATAAGCAGTACCACTCAACTTTATTTGTCATGTCGGATATAATCCAATTGTAGAGTTAACATGACAATCCTTATGAGTTCCTTAAGGGACATCATCAACCCGACGTATCGGGACATTGATTCCTTTTATAATCAATAGTCCATCATACAAACAATGCTATTACCCAATTCATAGAGGTTGTTGATCCATAATGAATCTCACTCTTTTATGAGTCAAAGTAATGTGCAGTGCATATACATGTCTGTTATTATATCCGGATTAAAAGCACAATCATCCATAATAAGAGAAGTGTTTGTTCTCTTATGTAGTCAGTACAAAGAGAACAACCTCAAGTGGTCTTGTTCAATACACACAAAGTGTACTAGTATAAACATATAGTCAAGATAGACTAAGACCATATTACATTAAAAAATTACCAATGGTTTGTCCAAATTCATCTAGGTTGTGAACTATTTATATATTCCACAAGGAACTAATAATATGATCTTCTGTGTAACACCACACACTATATTATTTACAATATAGAATATCAGATATTTGTATTAATATTATAACAAATACAATATGCAAATATTTGCCCATATTATTCTCATCCAAAAATAAAGAAATATAGTTAATACAAAGTGATGCTTTTAGTATATAACCCTAACACAATAATTCTCCATGTTTGTAGCCTATATGTGATAGTGATGGCACTATTAATTTTACTTCTATAGAATTCTAATAAAGCTAAGAGATGATTAACTAATTCTCAGCTTCCAAGCATAACATGCAAATATTAGTAAAAGTAAATCATTTCATTTTCAAGTTGTCGATGGTAAGCAACTTGTTTAATTGTGAGCAACATGAAAATTAAGGCTTCCAAAGGTACTTGATATTGGGACCAAAATGCGAAAATCGTTTTCCCAACCCAAGAGACTGTGAGAGAACCAAAGAAAAGTTGCATAAACCAATTTGCCAAATCACAAAGAAAGCACAACGCAAACACAATCACTTTAGACGTGAAAAATTCTTGCAAGAAAAAACTATGGGAGGTTCGGAGTCCAATCTTGAAAAAACCTTCACTAATGAAATAGAATATTATACCCTTTATAAACTTCTCCACTGATCCAAATGGATTATCGCAACTAATCAAAGTAATAAAAACGTATTACAAGAGATTACCGAAAACTGATACGAAGAGAACCAATCACTGGTGATCTTTCCAAACCGATATCTCTTCGAAATAGCCACCACTCCCTACTTTCTCTTCTTAGAAAGTTACAAATTTGAGAACCATTTCCTTTTGATCTTTTGATAATGGATTAGGGTTAGGAAATGCTTATCTAAAGACAGATAATCCCGTAAGTATCTGGACCATTGATTTAGATCCAACGGTATTAATAAAAACCTATTTTTGGCTTCAGTCCCGACACCGGTATACTAGTGGTATACCAGTATCAGTATGCTGGCAGTATACCAGAAATATTTCACTCGAATTAGAACCTATTCTAGAACCAACTATATCAAAACCAATATAAAGGTGGTACACCGATAACTATACCGAGGGTATATTAACTATTATTTTCTAATGCTTCCGACGCGCACTAAAATTGAGCCTCCTTTTTTGCCTTCGACTTCCAGAGCTTCTCGATATACAAATGTAGTTCTTTGCACTCTAGGGTATTATTCATATAGGTTGGGAACTCCACCCAATACCAACACATCTCTCCCTTTCTAAGAAGGTGGAAGAGCTCGCCATTCCGACGATTCTCCTACAGTAATCAAATTTTCTACTTGGCAGAATCATTTTGAGCATATCTGCTCTATTGTCCTCCATATGAACCTTCTCAAGTGTCGTGTCATTGGCCTCAAGCACATCTCGTATCTAGTGATACCGAGTTGTAATATGCTTAGACCGACTATGAAATATCGAATTCTTCCTAAGGTGAATAGTACTTTCGCTATTGTAAAGCAAAATATACTATCTTGTTTAGCCCCATTTTCTGTGGGACCTTCTTCATCCATAACAACTCCTCCTTTGCTGTAATAAACTATGTCTATGTCGTAAATAAGGCAACACACTTCTGCAACCATGACTGCTATGAAACTGCGCCACTAACAAACTTCATAACATAGCCGAAGTCTATCTCCTAGTATCCATATACCTAGCCATATCAATGTCGGTTTGCCCAACCATCTTTGGATCGTCACTCCCTAATAAAATCTTACAATCAGCAGTATCCTGCAGATATTAAAGAATTTACTTGATCGCACACTAATGAATCCTCCTTATATTGAAAAGATATTTGCTAACCATACCAATTATATTAGCAATACCTGGCTTTGTACACATCATGGTATACATGAGACTTTTATTGCTGAAGCAAATGAAACTCGCTCCGTATCTTTCTTTTTATCCTCGGTAGATAGACAATACTTCTTAGTAAACTTAGGGTGAGCTGGGGGGTTACTCACTTTTTTTAACCCATCTATCTCGAGATGCTGAAGTATACTATGAATATACTTCTTTTGGGACAACTAAAGAACCTTGGAATTTCTCTCTCGGTTGATCTCCATCCCAAGAATACTCTTTGTTGCACCCAAATCTTGTACAAATAAGATTACGCCTAGTTAACGCTTCAACTTCGCTATCGTGGTAGCATTTTGATCCACCAATAATATATCATCAACATGAAGCAATAAAATAAAGAAATTATCCTCCATAAATGCTTTACAAACACACAATAGTCTGATGTTATACGCGCATAACCATTCTCCCCCATAAATGACTCAAGTCTTTTGTACATCTATCACGAAGCTTCCTTCAGACAATACAAGATTTTCTTCAATCAATAGACTATATATGACTTTCCCTTCTCACATAATCCCTCAGGATGCTCCGTGTATAATTTTTTCTCTAAATCACTATGGAGGAATATCGTCGTCGCGTCTATATACTCAATCTATAAATTAAAACTGGCTGTTAAAGCTAGTATCACTTGGGTAGATGACAACTTGACGACCAAGGATAGATTTAATCGAAATGCATGCCTTTTTGCTGACTATAGTGTTTGACTACCCATCCTCGCTTCGTAACAAGGGCGAGTAGTATCTTCTATTTTATTAACACATAATACCTATCGATTCTTCAACGTCGCCTTCTTGCCCTTTGGTAACCGCACCTGCTTATAAGTGAAGTTTGGTTGTAAGGAACTTATCTCCTATTGTATGGCATGTTGTCACGCCCCAGTCCCAAAATACGTAGGACTAGGAATACGTAAGCATGCCAGCCGTATGTATATGACAACTCCAATATATGGATACCGTAGTACACACGTACGCTGTAATATGAATATAAACTCACATGTGGTATATATAGTGTCACAAGTCACATATATGCTAATCTCATCCACACAAAAAGTCATGAAAAAGAAATACTAAACTAAAATAAGGAGTCTGAAATATCCAAAATAATAGTCGGGTGGAGACAAATCCACTACCAAAGACTATATCCAAAACTAAAATGAGAGAGGAGTATAAAATCTCCAATATAAAAATAAGGTGAATGGCGGAAGTGTATTAGCTAAAAAGATCCATCGCTAGATATTATCAAAGACGCTCAGAGGGTAAGACCTCCTCGGCAGAAAATAATGTGTCAGGTCTAGGCCCGTACTCCTGCGGATACTCCTGGTCGTCTATACCTGGTAAGGGACCAGGTCCTCAGAGGGACATAATAAGATACATCGAAGTAAGCCAAATGAATACAGTAAACATGCAATATAGACGAAAAATATATAAGTACGCTGTACAAGACAATCTATATAAAATGCAAATGAGGACAATTTTTTGACGTATGGGCAAGGGTAGGGTACTCGATCTAAGCCTCACAACTCACACACCCATCTAGAACATCAGAAATTGCCATACCTCGGGGGTAGCGACCAGTACGACTCTACAGAAATCGACATACCTCGGGGGTAGCGACCAGCGCGATACACATCCGTAGTGCGAGCTATATACTACGGTTTACTAGAGTGGTTAAAAGCCCATACGCCTAATGATCGTCCTCTCATGATACTAGGTGTCAAGTGTGTGTCAACATATCTAATATATATAGTAATGACTGAACGAACTACACATGCAATGAATATAACTGAACGAAACTACACAGGCAATAAATAAACAGAAATATAAATAGCATGCAAAGTACTGTAAATAATTTGGCAAGGTATCTTGCCTAGCAAGAAAGCCGCAATGTGTAATGTCCAGATGTCACGCACACAGGAGTAGAAGCTGCGGCCTCGGAATAAACATCTCCGGATGCTAAAATAGACATCACCAACGTTTCCATAATAAGAGAGATAGCTAAAAAATACTACCCTTTCGTCCAATTTGGACACAGGGGCAAAACCGTAATTTTGGGTCAAAGTGGGGTCCACATGTGGCCCACTTTGCACCAAAAAGTGTGCCATGGGTAAGGTCTCTAAATGGGATAAGTTATAGGTCAAACGAACTCTAAAAGTCAGTACGGACCCAACGGTATGTCAAAATGTGGATTCGATGAGCCGAACACAATTTCGTCCAAAAAGTCAACCGTAGGGCCCGCCAATTGGTGACTTGGTCAACTGTCTCAGAATTGCATAAAAATTGGGTCACAGGACCAGCGCGTTACCACGAGTCCAGTGGCACAAGTTTGGTCACATTCTGATGAGCGTGCACTAAATGCGCAGGGCTTTTGCAAAAATTGCGATACGAGAGATTTTCTGCTGATACGGGCTGATTCTGACCCGCACATGCGTTCAAATCAGTTTCCATAAAATCTCACATGTCTGGGTACACTGTGCGCACCTTTTGGTACACCTGGTACACGACGGGGCGGTCCTGTTTGGCAGGGCACGCTCCGTATCGTAATTTTTGGAAATCTGGAAAAGTAAGTTTTCGGGGTTTTCTAACTGGTTTAATTCTACATACAGCAGTTAATAAATTAATTAAATAATAAAAATTAAACTAGGTCAAGTGGTCTCCGTATACCAAGAAGAAAAATCGAATTCAGATCTCTGTGGTGGGAGATACGAGTCCGTGAACATAGGTAGTTTACAGCAGTTATTAAAGATTTTAAAGAAGTGGTTTTTCATTGACTTGGCATCGATTTTTACCTAGGTTTGCCCGCTGCACGATGGAAACTAATCTACCGGATTTTGAGAGGGATAGGTGGGGATCATACCAGCGAAGACGGGGTCGAGTTTGGTCGAGCGAGGTGGCAGAAAACCGCGTGGGAAGAGGAGTACGCTGTTGTGTATTCTCTGTCGCGTGCTCGCGCGAGCGGCGATCTCCGGCGGTGCTGTGCTCCTCCGGCGCCAGTGGCAGAGTTGACGAGGTGGTCGGCGGCGGGATGGAGAGAGCTAGGGTTAAGGTTAGGGTTTAATCTAATATATGATATATATATATATAGGGAGAGGGAGAGGCAAAGGAAAGCGGAGTGGGGGATGCATCCGCGCGCGGGTTTGTGTAAAGCTGCTGTTGCTGGTGTATAATGGGCCGGTGTTAGCTTAGGGTCGGGTTTGGGTATAGGGGGGCGGGTAGGTTCTAAGGTAATTGGGTAGTAGATCCATTAGGGAATTTTATTTGTTTTTCTTTTTCTTTTTCTTTTCCTTTCCAATCTTTTTTTCATTTCATTTTTTTTCTTTTCCTATTTCTATTTAATATATATGTATATATATATATATATATATATATATATATATATATATATATATATATATATATATATATATATATATACATACATACATAGAAAAATTCTATAATTTATATTATTGCATACAATTAATCTGTGAGTCGTCCACAGGGTCTCCTACATGGAATAAATTAGAAAATTTTTATAATGGCTCCATAAATTCCCTAAATGCACGAACACCTAAAATAAAAATTAAATAAATTCTTTTTCTCCTAATTAGCTCATAATTACTATAATTTAATTATATAATTAATTTAAAAGATAAATACGATTTTTTAGGATTAGGGGTTTTACATTCTACCCAACTTATAAAAATTTTGTCCTCGAAATTGACACTAACCCATATTCATAATATCACTATAGCTATTACACTACATTGTTATCTAGCAATGCTTCGTAAGAGTCATGGTCTGCCATTCTAACACTTTCTCATTTACTGTCCATATACTATTCTATTTCTAACTCATCTATACTACCCAACTTACAAAAATCCTACTAGTAGTCACATTCTTTTGAAGTTATTGTCTAGTTTGTAAGGTAATTTTTATTCATTGGGTCGAGAATCTTGGGATACCTGTTTAGAATCTCATAACTATGACTTTTCCCCGTAACCGTCAAGTATCGTAGTCTAATACTGCCATGCCACCTGGCCAGTATGGCTGCAAGTAATTCGACTACTCTACCATAATCGTCTGGCTGCAACTGTCGCTACCTCGTCAGTAATTTGTCATAGTCATCAGTTCGTAACAAGTGCCTTCAACTCTTTCCTAGACATAGTCTAAGTTTTTAGGGAAACACTTAAGGTCTTGACTAACTTTATAAAACTATTAGGAGTATGAACTAGTTCAAACAATCTAACAAATTTCTATTAGGCTAAATGATGATACTTAAAGGGTTAAATTAATAAAAAATACAGATACTGCTATAGTGCATATATATAAGGGTTATTATTAAGAACTCATCCTTTAGTTATTAATCATTACTAACACATTTATGTTTTAACTAACAATATAAGGGTGAGGTTGATATAAATCAAACAATTCATAATGGCACGAAAGATACGACTAAGATAGGAAGAGTTAAGCACGAGATAAGGAATGGATATATAGAAGAGAGGATGAGCCACCCAAGAGGGCGAGATGATGATAGGAAGAGAATACTACTACTGTTACTCGTATCATCCATTAGCATCGCGTGTATGCCATCGGGGTAGAATATAAATATATCCATATAACTGCTAAACTACCTTAAATATAATTCTACATCTATTTGTACCTCTAAGATCTTGTGTCACAATGGGGTTATGAGTATGCAAAGACAATTATAACTAAAAGGTCGTACCTGTATCTACGGCTTCCTGTGTCTGCTCTCCCATATTTGTCATAATGAGTGCTTGGCCTTGTCCTTGGTTGTTCAACTGGGGTCTAGTCTCCTCCATTTGTGTAGACTGTAGAAGCAGTGGTGGGTCCCTTTGGTCTTCTATACTTGAGGGTGTATGCGGTGTTCCTGATTCTAATGCCATAGACCTCTGGTTCTGCTGAGGACATTCTCGGGCTTGATGGTGACTTGATCCATATACCATGCACAGTCCCAATCGACGACGATAATCTCTATGAATATGACCTGATATACCACAAAAGTTACAAGTACGGTGCCCCTTGGTTGGGTATGGTGCGACACTATCTGGTTGCTGGCGTGTCAAAGGGTGTCTAAGGGGTCCTCCTGACTGTGTCCTTACTGGTCCTTGGTGAATTCTCTGCTGATTTCTGTTTCCCCTGCTGATGGCCTCCTGAATCCTGGCCTCTGTCAATAACTCGGGATAAGAGATCCGAGACTGTGAGCTAGTGTAGTGCTGGAGCTCCTGAGTCAGCCCGCGGTGAAACCTCTTAGCCTTCTCTAAGTCATTAGGTATTAGGACAGTGCCATACTTACTGAGGCGGCTAAACTCTGCATTATACTCATCAACTGTCTTGTTCCCCTACTCCAGATGGAGGAACTGATCGTACAACGCGTCCCTTATAGTATCCGAAAAGTAATTTCTCTCAAAGCACTCCAAGAATTATTTCCAAGTCTGGCGTGTACCCAACTGGCGCTCCATTGATTCCCACCAGTGATGCGCGTTGCCCTCTAATTGAGTCCTTACGCCTATCATCCATAGATCAGTAGGTAGTTATGACGCCTCTAACAACTTCTTGGTGTTTGCAATCCAGTTCGTGGTCTCCTCTGGACTCCTATTGCCTTTATATGGCTTGGGGCCCATCTGCACAAAGTCCTTGACTGAACCAACCCGAGCTTGTGATACTGAAACTAGTGCCTGGGTTGGTGTAGGGGCTAGTGCAGCCATTCTCTCAAGTGCTGCCAGAAATTCTAGCCTCTGCTCTGCTGCTTGCTGCCTCTGTTCCTGCATTATCATCTGGAAGAATTGGAACAGCTGTATCTGGCCATCCTGCGGTACTGATAAAGCTGGAAGGGTCCCATCAGGTATCGTGGAAGAAGTTAATGGAATTTTATTGCTAGTCAGTCCATCCGGTCAGGAAGAAGAGGTGTCGCTGAGGTCTCTTCTGGTGATTGGTTATCGTCCCCTGGAGACGTGTTGTCTCCGGTGGCGGCATGCCCGTTACGCAAATAAATCTCTCTGCAAGAGATGGATGAAGATGAAGAATTAAGAAGAGTACATGAATCAAGCAGAATGCAAGCACTTAAGTAGGACATGTTGGAAGGAAGGTAAGTTATAGTCAAGTGTGGGTGAGATCTAAAATTCTAATCCTAGGTGCAGGCCCGCTCGGTACAGTTATGTAACCAAAACGGCTAACTCGACCTGCATGGGCCACCACAAAAATATGTCACGCCCCAGTCCCAAAATATGTAGGACTAGGAACACGTAAGCATGCCAGCCGTATGTATATGGCAACTCCAATATATGGATACCATAGTACACACGTACGCTGTAATATGAATATAAACTCACATGTGGTATATATAGTGTCACAAGTCACAGATATGCTAATCTCATCCACACAACAAGTCATAGAAAAGAAATAATAAATTAGAATAAGGAGTCTGAAATATCCAAAATAATAGTCGGGTGGAGACAAATCCACTACCAAAGACTATATCCAAAACTAAAATGAGAGAGGAGTATAAAATCTCCAATATAAAAATAAGGTGAATGGCAGAAGTGTATCAGCTAAAAAGATCCATCGCTATATATAATCAAAGACGCTCAGAGGGTAAGACCTCCTCGGGAGAAAATAATGCGTCAGGTCCAAGCCTGTACTTCTGCAGATACTCCTGGTCTTCTATACCTGGCAAGGGACCAGGTCCTCAGAGGGACATAACAAGATACATAGAAGCAAGCCAAATGAATACAGTAAACATGCAATATAGACGAAAAATATATAAGTACGCTGTACAAGACAATCTATATGAAATACAAATGAGAATAACTTTTCGACGTATGGGCAAGGATAGGCTACTCGATCTAAGCCTCACAACTCACACACCCGTCTAGAACATCAGAAATCGTCATACCTCGGGGGTAGCGACCAGCGCGACTCTACAAAAATCGACATACCTCGGGGGTAGCGACCAGCGTGACACACGCCTGTAGTGCGAGCTATATACTACAGTTTACCAGAGTGATTAAAAGCCCATACGCCTAATGATTATCCTCTCATGATACTAGGTGTCAAGTGTGTGTCAACATATCTAATATATATAGTAATGACTGAATGAACTACACATGCAATGAATATAACTGAATGAAACTACACAGGCAATGAATAAAAAGAAATATAAATAGCATGCAAAGTACTATAAATAATTTGGCAAGGTATCTTGCCTGGCAAGAAAGTTGCAATGTGTAATGTCCAGATGTCACGCACACAGAAGTAGAAGCTGCGGCCTCGGAATAAATGTCTCTGGATGCTGAAATAGACATCACCAACGTTATCAGAATAAGCGAGATAGCTAGAAAATACTACCCTTTCGTCCAATTTGGACACAGAGACAAAACGATAATTTCGGATCAAAGTGGGGTCCACCAGTGGCCCACTTTGCACCAAAAAGCGTGCCATGGTAAGGTCTCTAAATGGGACAAGTTATAGGTCAAATAAACTCTAAAAGTCAGTATGGACCCAACGGTATGTCCAAATGTGGATTCCGATGAGCCGAACATAATTTTGCCCAAAAAGTCAACCGTTGGGCCCGCCAATTGGTGACTTGGTCAATTGTCTCAGAATTGCGTCAAAATTGGGTCACAGGCACGAGTCCAGTGGCACAAGTTTTGTCGCATTTTGACGAGCGTGCACTAAATGCACAGGACTTTTGCAAAAGTTGTGACACAGGAGATTTTCTGTGGATACGGGCGGATTTCGACACGCCCACGCGTCCAAATCTATTTCTGTGAAATCTTACACGTTCGGGTACACTGTGCGCAACTTTTGGTATACTTGGTACACGATGGGACAGTCCCGTTTGGCGGGACGCACTCCGTATCGCAATTTTTGGAAATCTGAAAAAGTAAGTTTTTAGGATTTTCTAACGGGTTTAATTCTACATACAACAGTTAATAAATTAATATAAATAATAGAAATTAAACTAGGTCAAGTGGTCTCCGTATACCAAGAAGAAAAATTGAATTCGGATCTCTGTGGTGGGAGATATGAGTCCGTGAACATAGGTAGTTTACAACAGTTATTCTGGATTTTAAAAATATGGTTTTTCATCGACTTGACGTCGATTTTTACCTAGGTTTGCGCACTGCACGATGGAAACTAATCTACGGGATTTAGAGAGGGATAGGTGGGGATCATACCGGCGAAGACGGGGTCGAGTTTGGTCGAGCGAGGTGGCGGAAAACCGCGTGGGAAGAGGAGTACGCTGCTGTGTATTCTCTGTCGCGTGCTCGCGCGGGCGGCGATCGTCGGCGGTGCTGTGCTCCTCCGGCGGCGATGGCGAAGTCGACGAGGTGGTCGGCGACGGGATGGAGAGAGGTAGGGTTAAGGTTAGGGTTTAATCTAATATATATATATATATATATATATATATATATATATATATAGGGAGAGGGAGAGGCAAAGGAAAGCAGAGCGGGGGATGCATCCGCGCGCGGGTTTGTGTAAAGCTGCTGCTGCTGGTGTATAATGGGCCGGTGTTAGCTTAGGGTCGGGTTTGGGTATAGGGGGGCGGGTAGGTTCTAAGGTAATTGGGTAGTAGATCCATTAGGAAATTTTATTTGTTTTTGTTTTTGTTTTTGTTTTTTGTTTTTGTTTTTGTTTTCCTTTCCAATCTTTTTTTCATTTCTTTTTCTTTCTTTTCCTATTTCTATTTAATATATATGTATATGTATATGTATATGTATATGTATATATATATATATACATAGAAAAATTCTAGAATTTATATTATTGCGTACCATTAATCTGTTAGTCGTCCACAGGGTCTCCTACATGGAATAAATTAGGAAAATTTTATAATGGCTCCATAAATCTCCTAAATGCACGAACACCTAAAATAAAAATTAAATAAATTCTATTTCTCCTAATTAGCACATAATTACTATAATTAAATTATATAATTAATTAAAAAGGTAAATACGATTTTTTAGAATTAGGGATTTTACACATGTATCTACTCATGACTGTATTCATCCTATATTGCCTCTATAAAACTTTTGGGTTTTCCCCATTAGTTAATAGCACATACTCATCTGGCGACTACCTCATGGGTAGTTGATGCTCTCTTATGCTCCTTCTCAATGGAACTTGTGTTGTTAGCTGTGTACTGACATCCTTATTCCCTTTTAGGAACTGCTTCCTTGGCCAGAAACGACCACACTCGAATAACATTCAAGTTGGGTCTGACCTTGAACCAATGTTCATGAGGAGTAATGTATGATTTTATAAACTACACACTATTGAGAATAAATGTAATCGTAACACAACTTCTCCCTAGAAGCAGTTCGGAAGATAAGTAATTAATATCATAGATTTCGTCATCTTTGTCAATTTTTGGTTCTTCCTTTATGCCACTGTATTAAATTTAGAAGAATATGGAGCAGTCATTTCATTAATAATTCTATGTTCTTAACATAATGATATAATTTCAAGGGAACGATAATCTCCGTCTCAATCACATTTGAGTCTATTTAGTAGTTGTCTTGTTTGACGTTCAGCTTCAGTCTTGAAGTTTTTGAAATTCTCCAACGCTTCATCTTTCGATTTGAGAATATAGATGAAAGCATATTTCGAGAAGTCGTCGATGAAGGTAATAAAGTACTTTATCTGACATTTATGGAGAAGTGCTTAAAATCATAGATAACTGAGTGCACCAACTCCATAAGATATGTGCTTCGGTTCACCCATTTGAACGGCTTCCTTTCAATTTTAATCTACGCATAGACTTTATATTTCTCCACTTCGTTTCCCCTATATTTTGGAAATAAGACATAGACTAAACATCTTCTTTATTATTGTATAATGAACATGTCATAGTCTATTGTGCAATAACTCAAGGGAATAAATAGAAACAAATATTACATTAGTACTTTCAGAATGAGCTACAAGTTATAATTTAAATATTCGTTTGCACAAAAAGCCTTCCTGAAGTATGCTTTTTTGTAGGACATCGTCATCTGACCAGTATTGATATCCATCCTCAACCCTGCGTAGCACAATAGAACCCTAGAGATCAAGTTCTTGGTAATGATCAATACATGTTTCACGTTCGCCAGCGTAAGTAACTTCCCTAAAGTCAGTTTGAGGACCACTGATCTTATCCCTAGAACTTTAGCTTGAGATTTCTTTAGCATTAAGACCTTCTCAAAAGTAGGTTCATATGTGCTGAACAACTCATTCTTTGAAAACATGGCAAGATATTCATGTTGCCACCCACCAATCATTGTCTACACCATATGAGTCAACCTACACAATCATAGCAACCAAGTTAAGCTTATTTTTCTCTTTTGTTTTTTTTTGGGCTTAGACCTAACATTGCTTCTTGAAGTGGCCCTTATTGTCGTAGTTAAAGTAAGACCCATCGTTTCTAGACTTGGTCTTGAAAGAAGTTGAGTTTAACTTCAAATAGTTGAATTTCTTCTTGTTGTTGTAGGAAGACTTCTGCTTCCACTTGGAAACTCTATAAGGTACCATATTTTTCTTAGCAAACTGTTTGGAAAGAGTGTATATTTTAATTTAGACCCTGGCTTCATCTTCAATATGAATCTAACATAGAAGATCTTCTAGTACGATCTCCATCTTCTTCTAGTACATGTTAGTGGTAAACTTATTCCAACCAAGCAGAAATTTAGAGATGATGGACCCCACATTGAACTGTTTGCTTAAGGCATACCTTCCTTAAGATTTTTTTTACAACTTCATTAGAACTTCGACTTGAGGAAGCATTTTTTTTCTCATCTTCAAATTGCATTTTCATGAATCTGTCGACGAGATGGATTTTGGATATCTTTTCATCATCTTTGTTCTATTTCTCAAGAGACTCCTAGACATCTCTTGCAAACTCCTTCTTGTTGTACGGCTCTGCCATAGAGTCATCCATGGGGTTAAAAATCAATAACTTGCATAGTTTGTTGTCTCTTCTCCATTTCTCATGTGAAGTAATCTCGTTGGCCTTCTTTTGTCCCTCATCAATTTTTTGGAATAACATGTTGTGGATCTGTCAACACATATTCAACGTTGACAAGTTGAAGATTGTGACTGATCTTCCTTTTTAATATGTTGTAATGTTCTTCATTGAAAATTTTAAGTTTATGAAAACTTGGGTCGAGAAAACTTGTACGATTTTTCATCTTTATTGCTCGGATCTTGTTTTGAGATTGTTATTATCGGGTAACAAAGATCGTACAAACGTACGTAAAAAATAAAAATTATACATATTATAGCAACTCTAGAAACATAACTATTATAACAAGTTGCTAGAATGAAAGCTATTAAAATTTTGCAACATAGCTCCTAGAATAATAAAGAACAGAAGAAGAAACTTAGAGAAGAAATCCTCGTTGTGGTGATAAAGATCATCGTTGCTCAAAGCAATATTTGACTTATTTTGTCAATCTTCTCCTAGGAACAGCAAGTTCATAAAAAAACTTCGGAAACACTTCTTAGCCTCACTATGGATCTAGAATTGGACAAACGAACGAACAATACTTTGTGGATCTTCTTTGGCTATTGCTAACTCGATAGAAAATATATTTCTAACACTCCTTGTAAAGGAAGAGAAGAGAATATATATAAGGAAGGTACAAGCCAAACCCTAACACACACTAGCTAGATAATTCAGATTGAATCCCTACGGATAAGGGGCAGTTACAATATATAATTCACTCAAATAGCTACCTGTAGCCATCACAAAAATATAAGTTTACTACTTTATATGTTTGCAAATTACAAAATAATGGTACAAGGAATTTTCTACTAAAATTCTAAGTACAAAAGAAAAGATCTGGTGAGTCTGTCAATGGATATCATGTCGTGAATGACTTCTTTACTCCGTTGAAAATCCTAAGGCAAAGATTAGAAATAATTTCCTAACTCTCGGCTCACTGGCAAGAAGGGCAGCAAGTATATTCAAAAGTACTCAGCTTTCGATGGTTTTGGGAAGCACATGTCCCAATTATTTATAGCCATTCATACTGTAACGACTATATGTGCCTGAATCTGAAAATTCATTGTCTTCAGCCTCTGCACATAAGATTTGGCCTACCGCATAACATTATGCAATAATTATAGCGCATAACACGGATCTGAACGTATGTGCATAACCCGGTCGACTTGACACGTGGCATGCATTACAATGGTTCAAAATTTGTTATTTAAAATGCTTGCTATAATTTGTAATGTATGCACCATTAATGCACAAATGCCCATAATCTCTTCAACTTTGTAATCGCTTTACCGCATAATCACTGCTATGCTACGTGGGATGAAAAGAGAAAAATGCTCCATGAAATAGTTTGCCGTATAAGACTATACCGCATGGACCAGTATGCCACATTAGTGTATGTCACATGTACACGTGGCATCGTATAGTTGTATACATCCAAACTATAATGATGACACTGATGTAAGCACTGACATTTGTATATAACCATCCTCTGCACAATTTTTAAAGTGGTACTACTTTTAATGTTGTGTTAGATCGGAGTGTGCGACTCGGACGTTATGCGCCTAGAATATCGCCGCATGTCTTAAATCTGCTTTCTTTTTGCATGCTTCTTGGGTTCACTACCTCTGGCGCATAGACTTTTGTGTGTTATCCAAAGAATCACTGCCTTTAGTTAAATGTTGCATGGACTTCATGCCGCATAGAATTTGGGAAGATCACAATCTTCATAATTTTTAGAGTTCACTATCTCTGCTATATAGTGTTTATGTCGCATAAGAATTAACAAAGTTTACTATACTTTGACTTTCAGAGTGCATAGTATCTTATTTAACTAGTTAAAATATTGGATAGGTAGCCTCTGCACATAGCATTCATGTGCATGGATGTAGATTTTTTTATGCTTTTACAATATCTTCTTCAAGGATTTCAAAACTTGAACAAGTTTGAAATACTTTGAATAAGAAGCATGGGATGATTAAACTTTTATAGTCGCATAGAAGGGGTCGCTTGCTGCTGAACCATTCGGGGCATTGCATGCTGGCCATATATTGTTGTTTGGACACATATGGCGCATAGACTGCGCAGGCATAGGCTTTTATTGCCAGGCCTTCAAATCCCTCTAAAGGAACTGGTCTCTGCTATTCTCCAATGGTATAGGGATGGTCATAACTGCCTTAACCATATCAGCTAGATATTAAAAATGCCTTTCTTAATGGTGATCTGACCAAGACTGTCTATAAGCAGCAACCCCCCGGGTATGAGAGTGCGAGGGAGCCCAAACCAAAGTCAAGCAAACCTTCTCTATCTCTGGATACCTGGTTTCACAGTCGGTCAAATCTTCTAGTTTAGGTATTGAAGGATATTCTATTAGTAAGTAGCACCTCTCTCACGTCAACCAAAAGGTAAAGACAAGCAAGTGAGAACCTTCTCGATTGACTGAAGAGAAAGGAGTAATATGCGGAGGTGCGTTGAGATCCACGTTCCAGGCTGCATTCGATAAACACCCCCAGTGCTTCCCTCATTCCAATGGACCACCCTAACAACTCTATTAATGCATTTTTACTGAAGTGATAAGTGTTTTAGTTTCCCCCTTCTCAATCGGCGAAGCCTCTTAGCCGCTCCCTTTCTTTCTCCCGGAACGGGAGAAACCGGTTGAGCCACTGAGGAAATAGAATCAAAAGGAATGAATCCCTCACTCGATGTCTACTTCTCGAGTCCTGCGAGTCTATTAACAGTCATTCATTGCGCTTCTGACAAGGGGGCAAGACAGCGGTAAATGATTTTTGAACCGACAAATATCTTTTAAAATCCTGAAGTGTCGTTGACGCATGGGTGCAAGATTCGAGGCATCTATTTTGCTAATAATTGGTCGCATATTACTAGAATTGAGGCATTTGATTCATCGTTATAAATGCTCTATTCATCACATTGAATTAGAGCATATCTGGTTCATAATTTTTCAAAAATTGAGGCTTCATCTGTGACTGACTATGCATGGCCTTGAGCCTATAAATAGAGGGCACAGGAGATAAAAACTTGCTACTGTTCAAATCTTTTTTTCTCTCTATGCTTGAGAATTTTCTACCCACCCCATGAATTCAAGTTTGTCTTACCACCAATGAGTTTTGGGAGGGTTGCAAGGACCTTTAATCCTACGTCGTCGTTGTTTGGTCATCCATAGAGGGTATGAGAGATAGAGCAATTAGAATATAGAGACACTAGTGCATGGTTTGTCGCATAGATGAGAAATTATCTAGTACATGCACAAACGAAACCCCACTATGGCCGCCCATGGTCATTTCTACAAATCTTTGTTATGAATATATGCTGATAGCAAAATATTTTTCCACATGCACATAGATACAGTTGTCTCGAAACACTTATTAGGAATATACACTATCATGCCCCTGTTCCAAAATACATGGAACCAGGCCACGTGACAATGACTAGCTACGTATCCAAGTTGTCACGACCCGCACCCGGTTTAGGGGTACGAGTGCGTGGGTACGTCCAGCCTATGCCGCAGCATCGGCGTTAGAACGCTGTCTAGGTCATGTAACTATCTAATCAAACTCACGTGAATACCCAACTTCATAAGGAGACGTGGATATCATAAAATGAGGCTAGAAATACTCAATCACATAAACAAAAGCACGATGAGATATCAAGGCAAGCAAGACATACAAGACAAATCTAATGACAAAATAATCATACCTGCAATCATTAACTTCCAATCCTCAAGTGTGTCAGAAACCAGTCTACTAAGGTCACAGTCTGGAAAAATATTTTTCAGTCAGGAAGGAGCAAAGTACAACTCTAAATAGCAGTTCTATATTAATGATATAAACTATGTAGCAGTTCTAGATGGAAATTTACCAGAAATATGTATAGGTACGAGAAATAAAAGAAATACTGGAAATACTGTAAGTAAATGCAGGAGAAGAAGCAATATGTCCATGAGCAAGAACCTATGACTAAGTGGATGAGTACTAGCTTTAACATGTGATCGGCTTGGGAACTTGATCAGGCTGGTTACATGTGATTAGCTATGATTCATGAAGGTCAGGCTAACCGTTGGTTAGCTATGATGCATGTATAGGTCAGGCTAATCACACGTAACAGCTATGAAGCATGGAGATGGTCAGGCCGCACCCGACGTGAGATGTGGGGTGAGCTATGATGCATGAAAAGTGGGGTATGATCACATATCTACACTAAAATACTTCCCAACCCCCGACTGGTATAGTAGATCTAATCATGGTACGCTATGGCACGGGATTCCCTAGGAAGGTAGCAAATCTCCCCGGGAATCAGTGTCTGTACATGCACAAGATAACAAGGAAAATAAGTCTTGTACAAGCTACACCATGAATAAGGAATAACATCTCATGACGAGATCCGTGTATACCAATCCGTGTAACCAGCGTGTCAAGAGCATGGATATTTACACTAGATACAGTGAACATAGGAGATATCATAAATTAGAAACTAATCAGAGAATGTACTCGCCTTGGGTCCTTAGCTGGTAATTATTGATGTCCTGTTCCAGAGTATCCCCTGGGTAAACCAACAGTCCTATAACATATCACAAGCAAAACCACATTTGCATCAGATGCTACACTAACACAGTCTAAAAATACTGAGTTCGGGACTCCTCTAGGTATGATACTGGTCACCTAGGATCACCTAGTAGGGATACGTAAAACACATTACACTTATTAAGACTTACAATAATTATACATGCACCAATTTAAATGTATTTACAATATATATATATATATATGCCTTTTAAATACATATCTGATTTATGCTAGTTGAACATTATATATGTATACTCATACATATGCTAACAATACATTTTTAAAAATATATATATATTGTCAATGTTATTATTAAAATATATACTAATACTAGTACATCACATTAAATACAAATACAATACATTAATTGTATGTACAAGATATATATATATACATTTATACTAATTATACATATTTAAAAATATATTAAGTACATATATATATACATATACTAAACATTATATATTTTTATACCAAAATACCTACATATATATATTAAAGGAAACACACATATACATATTATACTATACCAATTGAACGATAAGGAGATATTTATATATATATCAAAATAGTACGTATACTATTACATTTTATATACCAAAATACGTATTTGCATATATATATATATATCAATCAACATTATATATATATATAACTAATCAAAGAATGTGTATAATGCCACCCTCCTCAAGGTGATCCCAAATAAAAAAGCAGTTAGCTCCAATGAGTCCGGAGCAGTCCAAATAGCTAGAAACTATATAAAGAAGTCCAAGATCGGAGTTCGCACGAAAATCGAGATAAGGATACCAGGCTAATAGGGGAAAGGGTCGTTTGTTGTGTAATTAGGGTAACACCTTAATTTAATGAAAATCATTTCAAAATTATTTTGAACAATAATTACAAATAAAAGTTTATTTATAAAATTTAGAATTTATGTAAAAACCATCATATATTTTCTATTATAGGTACATCCCAAAATAATGGATCTCTATTAATAAAATATCCCAATTTAACTAAGGTTCAACATTTACAAAAACTATTTATTAGTTATCTACAGTCGACTCAGTCCATTACTAGGAAGTTTGGAAGAACCAAGTCTAATTCCATTGAAAGTCAAAGAACCCAATTTTTTTTATAGTTTTTCACAAAATCAAAATCCTTATATTTATTACATAAAGATAAACTAATTACATAAAACTAGTTAATTACATATTAGTATAACCAAATTCTTATAATTTACATAACTAAACTAAATAAAAACTAAACTAAATAAATATTACTACTAATTGATTAATAATTATTAACGGATTAATAAATTAACTACTGATTATAATTTAATTAACTGATTAAGAATTTATTAACTGATTAATAATTAATTAACTAAACTAACTAATATAAATTAACTAATTAATAAATTAATAAAATAATTAACTAATCCCATATAACTTAACTCAAAATTTTTCAGAACTACAGAAAGAAAACGAGGGAAGAAGGAAGAAGAGGGCTCACGAGGGTTTCGTCGTCGACGCGGTGGGGTCTCGCCGGGGTCGACGGATCTGCTGGGGTCGGCGGTGCTCGGTTCGAGGAGGCGGCGGTCGACAGGTCTGAGGCGGCGGCAGTGTTCCGGATCTGCTGTGGCGGTCGACGTCGGCGGATCTGTTCGTCTCGAGGAGGCCACAGGCGCTCGACGCCGAGGAGGAGAGCCGCGGCCACCGGAGCTCGACGACGTCAGATCTAGGTTAGGGTTTGGATTTTGTACAAGTCGGGTGGGTCGTGTCCGAGGCTGGACACGGGGATTCGATGTCGTGTGGTGTGGGGATGGACGTGTCCGGGGCTGGACACGGGGATGGTGTACTGTAGTGTGGTGGTTGTCTCCAGACGATGTCGGACACAAAATCTGGTTGTAATATTGTAAATCTGGACACAGGAAATGAATGGATACGGTGGGACACCCGGGGTCGGACCCGAGGCCAATCACGGCTAACACGATAATGCTGGACACACGGACACGAGCACACAATCAATGGTGATGGCTTGTTGGCTTGTGGGAAATTGTGAGGGCTAGCTAGGGTTTCTAGGGAATGGTGTGAATGAGACTTTAAATAGGCAAAGAGGGTGTGGGATGAAGGGTGCGGATTGGCCCAATAATGAATGGCCAGGATTATATAAATGGGTTTTTCATGTGGAAAAAAATGAGGGTGTAAATGGGAGACGGTAAACTGGTAAATTAATAGAAAAATATAATTTAAGAAAAAAGTTTTAAGAGGCTTCCGATTAGCTACTAATTAAACTCATTTTCAAAACCCTAGAAAATATGTAATTTATTTATTTACTATCCCAAATAGATTTTAAATTTTATTATGAAGAAAACAACTAGTCCTTTAAATAATTTTATCAAACAAATGATTTTATGATTTCAAGCCAATAAACATTTGAAGCTAGAGAAATATAATATTATTATTTATTTATTTATTTTGTAATACATCGACATTTAGGAAAAAATAATTTTTATAAAAGATTTTAAATTACCTTCTAAAATCAAACTTTGCTCAAAACCAAATACAAGAATTCAAGGAGAAAATATTTTATAAACTGGATATTTAAAATAAATAAAAATCTAATTATTTCGGAAATTAGGAAATCGGAGGTTACACAAGTAGACTCCAGTCAAACTTGAATATGTATAAGCTGTCCTAGATTTGCGTACTAATTCTATATCATCTTTCTAACTCAATCCACAGGACAAAAACATATAGAAAGAAAAAAATATGAGTACCAATCTGCAGCCTAATAATCATATTTGTCCAAATAGACTCGAAAGAAATATATGAGTATAAATACCAGGCTACCAGCAGATATGAATAACAAAAATGTAATATAAGATACGGTAGAGTATATACCTGTAATGAAAATGGCGCTCCACCAGCCAGACAAAGAACTCTACAAAAGCTATCCAGCCATCCTGGAAGGGAACCAGGTCCTCAGAAGGACGTAACAAGATACATAGAAATATGCCACTAATAATATAAAATACTACAATAATAAAGGGGGTATACCAAACTAAGTGTAAATGCAAATGAGAACATTATTCGTCCTTATGGGGCTCTCCGAACATAAGATCCTCTATCAACGACGCTTGTCCGAGTAGCCTTACTGTCAATATCAATATACCAAGAGCAGCCCCTACGTCTAGTAACTGTTTTCCCTACCAAATAAATCTAGAATGGGTCGACTCTTCGCCACATTCATTCCCTAATGTGAAGTCCAGTATATCTTAAGAATAAAAGTATCTAGCATACAAAAAGTTATCACACGTCCAGATCGTACTAATGATCAATCGAGTACGGGGGTACATGTCCTCTATCTCTGTAATATCTCTCCATATCCAAGTAAGTGTCGGGGTCTGCTATCGCTTCTTCGAACAATCTAGCACCTGCGAACAGAACTGGTGGGGGGTCAGCACTTTGAGAAAAGTACTGGTGAGTATAAAAGCAACGAACAGAAGCAACACTCTCTAAAACCAACACTAAGTAATCATGTTGTAAAATATTATATTACTAGTGGTCTTGCTACTTTTACCTAGGTTCATTTCATGTAGCATAGGAATATAAACACATTAGTTCTTTTTGGAAATATCTTTAAAATTAAAGTTCAGTTCAATACAACTAAGCCTACCAGACAAGCATTTCATGCATGATATACAGGTTTAAATACTATCTAGTGTACGCAGTGTGTCTTATGAGCTATATCCATTAACTCTAAGGATGTTAGCATCATCTAGTTAACTATTCTTTTTATTATAAGGGTATAATCATGTTCAAGCAAAGCATGCAAGTCTAGGAGCAGTACACGATAGCAAGCAAAATTCAATAATGAGTATATCACTTATTTAGTTATTTTTACCCTTCGCTGAACAGTTATCCCTGCAACAGACATACAAGTTAGAAACAATTTGCAAATATGAATAAGATTATATTTCATGTTCGTCTCTGCATTAAATAGTTAAGTATGCAAGAAGGCTAAAGTCCTAGCATACGACCTAACTATATGATGACCCCCGAGTGTTGGATCCCCGAGATTAGCAATTGGGAAGTACAAACCTATCTTACTAATGATAGATCGGCTAATAGCTGTTGAGACACATGGTTGATCTGCACTAAAATACGCGTAAAATAGCAGCCAGGACTCATGTTCAGCACTACACTAATAGTCTCATCCCCTAATATCGAGGACTACAAGCCTCAAGGTGTTCGATTAGCCTCTCCTAGGCCGAACGGTTCCCAGTTCCCCAGGATACCGCTCGAGAGACTCGATACCTTGGGCACAAGTTGTCAGACCAATGCATGAATATAATTCTATCAGGTAAAGACTTATATCATACACATGTCCAGAAACAAGCAGAGTTTTCAATCATGCGATAGAGCCAATAGCTCTTCAATCTCTTCTATTCAATATATTCGATAGGCTCAATAGTACACAGTACAAATCATTCATACAATTATATCTTTTTGCAGTGCGATCAATGAAACATGTTCAAGCAATTTTTTATTAGCAAGCTTGGCAACAGTTATCTATCTTTTTATAAACTAAGCATGTAATTCTATTGTATCTTTAACATACAATAAAGAAACATGTTCAAGCATTCTTTTACTCTTCTTATTAGCATGACAATGGTTCGTTCGATAGCTGTGAACATGTAACTTAGCATGCAATATTTCTATCTTGACTTAGCATGGCAATGGTTCTATCTTTTTTAGACATGCATATAAGTTCTCTTGTTAAGCATATCAATGATTATTTATTCTATAAATTAGGCAGGCAAGCATTCTTTTAGCATATATGATTCTCAAAGTAAGTATGCCGAGTCAGGTTCTATCACTCTTCTTATGAACACTATCTTCTTAGCACAAGCATTTATAAAACCATATTCTCTATTAGGCGTGAAAGAATCAGAGAATGAAGTTCTTCCCACTCTCCAAGATCAGTCATCTTGTGTTTCGATCGAAGAGCTTTTCGAGAAGGATTTTTCTCCAGCCAGCAAAGTGATATCTCTTGTACATAATGCCATCACGGAGTGGGATAGTACAGGGGTCCTGCGGGATATTGTTATATCCATAGTGTAGAAGCATAGAAAATAGGCCCCATGCACCTCAGTGATCCAGCCCTTATGCGCCTTAGTGAGTTATCCCTATGCGCCAACAGTCTAAGAAGGGTCTTATATGCCCGCAGTATCATGCGCCACTTGTATCTTGGTGTTCTCATATGCTCGCAGTGTCATGTGCCACTAGTGTTCCCATGTGCCAAGCAACGCCATGCGCCACTGTTATTATGTTGTTGCCATGCACCGAGCGGACGTACTCCCAAGGTGAAATCAAAGTCTACAACAACATGTATCACGAGTATTATGGACATTAGCAACCCCAAATTTAGGGCGACCATGTGTCAACTTATGACAGCATGCGCCGCTAGTCGCAACATATACCGATGTATGGTAGCATGAGATGCGCGCATACATGTCTCTCCAAAAGCTATAAATAGTGGGAGTTTCCCACATGCAAATGGGCATCCACACACATAGAGATATACACATCTACACACGGAAAGGAGAATAAGCGGCATCGAATCCTTGTTAGCCCCCCTTGGTCGCGGCTTGTCAATGGAGTAAAGGGGCTGCTGCAGTGATCAATCTCCACCGTCACACTTGCCAGACTCTTTTTATACTTGGATCCGCTTGTATTGGTATTCTCTTATACTCTTTGTCAGTTCATAATACAAAACTTTATAATTCACAATAAATAAAATACTTATTTTTGCAATGTCGACAAAAATGATGACTCTGTTGGGGAAGAACTTCTCCTCCAACGAGAAGCTGGAGACGCAATCCGACGTGACCAAGTTAGGTTCGACTCAGAGGATGTTTGTCGTTCGCTTCGACCAACATGTATTCGAAGACATGCTGGACAAGCCGAGGTCTCTTACGAGGCCCGTACGACCTCGCAAGACTTGTAAAACTTGGGACATTAGTGTCGCTGTGCAAATCCTGAAGGCGGTATCCGATGCATAGTCAACCCACGTCGTTGTTGCATACGCGATTGACATGTATTCTGCCGACAAGTCAAGTCCTTTGCCGAGACCCGCACAACCTTAAAATATTTACAGGATGTGGGTTGCTAAAGCCACTATGCTAGACCCTATCTCCGCTCCAGAAATATGGCCAACCTTGGTCGTAGGTGCACACAAGGTGGGCATGCATCCTGTCTCTATCTTCGAAGCTGTGCTCGAGAGAAAATACACCAAGTCTCATGATGCGCGCATACAGCGCCGTCTAGGTTGATATCAGGTGCATAGAATCTCCTTCAAGCAAGGATGATGTCAACAAAGGCTCGTATAGTCCTAACATGGACTCCCTATACTATCCTCCTAAGTATGTTGTCTACCTACTCGCATGTAGTGGGTACATCTCACCTTAAGTCTTCCATCAATAATCTAGTTGTAGTTTCTGTGGAAGAACTGGATCAGGAAGCAAAAATCCCACTCTCACCTCTATGCGCAATCCTCGCCCGAGCACATGAAAATAGGGTGAAAGTAAAACTTCCATCGTTTGATTTATGTGACATAATTAGTTACAAGCGTAATACGAGAGAGGCAACCCTCACACATAATGTGTCCTCCTACAAACACTTATTCCAACATCATCATCAACTGTTGTTGCTCCAAAGCACCAGTTCCTGTAGCCAAACAGTCAGTATTCTAGCGGCTACAACCCGCAACACCAACCAGATAACGTTCCCGGAGACCTTTACATGACGAGGAGGAACTTCCCGTCACCTCATGTTGCTCGACATGGAGATCCTATCCCATGAAAAAGATCTCAAAGAAAAGCTCACCTAACCTAAGGGTGTCGGTCAGCATACCACGAAGCCATCTGAGGACCAACAAACAAGTACCTACTGTGGAAGTATTCCAAGGCACATATTCTAGAGTAAGGACTGGGGGTAGCCATACCTCCCTGAATGAAGCTTCAACAGGTGTTGGGGTAGCAGTCCACCAATATTTTATGATAATCCAACCTTCCAAGTTGACAGTGAGCTTCTGCATATGGATAACAACTTAGCTGGGGGTAGCCATACACTCCAGTACGAACCCATAACTGAGACTGGGGTAGCAATCCCTCCAACGATAAAATTGATACCGTATTGCCCGCTCTCCCCGAGGACAGTGATACTCAGACATTGGAGGCAGAAAGTGGAGCATATACCTTTTCGTCTGTCTCCTCCCACCTAATGTCAGTGTACATGACAGAAGACGAGCATGGAATCTAATCCAGTAACCAATAAGGCCTTGAGATACTCGAAACCATATTGCAGGCTCTGAACACTTCAATGCAGACTCGATCTCACACAATGCTGGAGCTTAGAGAAAGTATCATCCCACTACAGCCCTAAGCTCTGGGACGAATAAACTCAGACCAGAGGACCAATGAGGAATCTGGTATTCCTGATCCGGCTCTTCAGGTTGGGAGTAGTCATACAGCACCTCGATCATCTGCTCCTCTTCTATCAAACGATATCCAAGAGACTCTTAGGGACCTGCGTTCCTGCGTTGATGCTCGAAACAACCAAGACAGGCTCTAGAAGCTCGGGATTCGGTAACCCTATCTTCCTAAATGGATAATATAGTATAACCTCCCAAATATAAGCTATTTTCTCTGGCTTCATTTGACGGGAAGACTTTATCCCGTTAGTACATGAGATACTTCCAATCTACAACTGGCCATTTACTTCTGGATGATGCCTTACTCACCAACTTGTTCGTTGGAGCCCTATCCAACGTCACCTTTGAGTGGTTCTGTAGCCTCCCAAACAAATACATTTTATCCTTCATGGACCGTAAGTCTCTTTTACTCGCTCAATTCTATGAAGGAGTAATGGATATGACGATGTCTTCCCTGATGGAAATCACCCAAAGAGACAGGGAAATTGTGCAAAATTATATCGAGCATTTACGACAGGCAGCATTGAAACTACCTCACAGCATTCCTGAATCAATACTGATGGACACATATTGAAAAAATCTTCTACCATCGATAAGGCTCTTAACGACATCTGGCCCGTTCAGTGGCTGGACGACATATATTATAAGTGTGGTTGATGTAGAAAAAAGCGCAAAATATGTCCGCTTACTGGGATTCCAAGCTCGTTGTCACCCTCACTTTTCCAAATAGGGGTAATTTAGTAATTTGTCATAGTCATTATATTTTTAAGAAATTATATTTAGTTAAAGTACTATATATATTTATTTGTGCTTGTATTAATTATTTATAGTTAGTGGGCTAGCCTATTAAATAGAATTTACAACTTGTGAACCCAATTAGACTTGTCATGACAACTTGTGAGCCCAATATAGACCAAGCCCAATAAACCCATTTCTACTAATTAATTATGAGGATTAGACTAATTGCATTAGTGTAGAAACTTTTTAAAATAGTCATCCTTAATTATTCTTCATAATTAGCTAGAGAGGGATAATTTAGACTTTATGTTGTGACTTGGAGAGGAGGGAAAGGGGGTCGGTCATATAGGTCTCTCCATTCTCTCTCTTCTTTATTTGCACACTCAATTCTAGATCCCCAATTGTATTCTTCCCCCAATTCATTCATTCCTCCATCAATCTCTCTCAATTCATTCATATTCCCTCTCATTCTCATCACTCAAAAAGTATTGGAGTTTAGAATTTCAATGAGCAATAGGAGGAGAAGCTTTGACAAGGTGATCGTGTCTGTGGGAACAATTTATTGAGAATCCATCTCCCAATAAGTATATATCTAAATTTTTTCTAATTTGAGTTCCAAATCATGCATTTGACCATTAGAAACTCTCTCATGGCATAGGACTATATATAGAAAGAAGTTTTAGGCTCTTTGGTTTTGTATTATAATTTTTACATGGTAATTTATGTCCAAATAAGAAGAATTACGAGATTGACATATCAATTGTGTGTCAAAAGACTAATTTAGTTTAGTTAGACTTAGAATGAGGTTGTGGGACTAGATACGTGTCCATAATTGGACACGAGTATGCAGTATACCGTGTGATACAGAGCTCTATTTTCGGTGTTTTGCATGATTTTTCTTCAATTCCTATTATAACAAGTTGCATTAGTTATATATATATATATATATATATATATATATATATATATATATATATATGTGTGTGTGTGTGTGTGTGTGTGTGTGTGTATGATTGATAATTATGGGGAATTAGGAGATTTGACTCTTTGGTTGAGGTGTGTATCATGATTCCCCTAAGTGTATATTCTAGGTGTTTGCTTAAATGTCTTAAATGTCTCTAATGTATTATATAGCTATATGTATAGGACAAAATAAGTGTTTATATATATATATATATATATATATATATATATATATATATATATATATATATATATATATATATATTAGTGAAGTGTGTTTATGTTGTATGAGAGTATGTGTGTACTTGTGTATCAAGATATGCTTTAGTGTCATGCTTGAGTAGTGAGAGTGTTTGGGTGTATGGCAAAGGAAAACGTGGGTGAGTGATTTATGTGTGAGTGATAACCTAGTTCCTGTGGGTATCTGTTGCTCTGAAACTAGGTGCAAGATACTAAAGTATCAGTAGAGTATCATAATGTTATGAGAGTTAAATGTCTTATGTGTTAGAAAATAGGATAACAAGAGTAGAGTGCATCCTTGGAAGTGAAGATTGGGAGTGCCCATATTCCAGGAATGGCTACAACATACCCTGGCAGCAGGCCTGTGGGAGTGTATTGCTTAATGGCAGACTGTATTGGCAATTTTGGTAGTGTATTAGTGCAGCTATGGTTGTTCTTGATTTGCAACAAATAAGAAGAAGGGGATTAGAGGCTCAGGTGTGCAGTAGTGCAACACCTTGTTCCAGTGTTGGGGTACTAGTATAAGGGAATTAGATAACGATTGCAGTGGTGTATAGGTGTATCAGTAAGTAATTGTCAGTGGGTGTTAACTGGAGAATGATATGGAGGGGAGGCTCGGGTAGCTCCCGTTGTGCTAAGGACAGTTTTGGGGTAGACATCAGTGATACAAGTATGGTGTATAGACTAACTGACACTAAGGTTGCAGTATAGGCAACTGAAGGAGTTGATACAGGAAAGTATCCATTTACAGATGTTTGAAATATATCAGTTGTGTCTGTGTATGCAATGACCACAGACAATAAGTATCAATAAACGTAGGTGATTAAGGGGGAAGTAGCAGTGGTATTTGAAATATTAGTTAGTAATAAGTTAAGTTAGAAATTAGTTAGTATGCATATCAGTTTGATACATTAGTTGATATGAATATTGGATATAAACTGATAGTTATTGTAAGTATTAGTTAAGTTAGTACTAGTTAATAGTTAGTCAGTTAGTTATTAACTGATATCGGTTGGGTTGTAAGTATAGTGAAGTTAGTTACTAATTAGTAGTTATTAGTCAGTATATAGTGTTAAGATAGGATAAGTACTAGATATTAGTTAATTAGATGTTGGTTGGTTATTTCCTTGATATCAGTTAGTGTATTAATATATTAGTGATATATTAGTATCACTTTTAAGTTAATATAGTTATGAGTAGTTAGTTAGTGTATTAGTTAGTTAGTTATTTAATTATATACTAGTTAGCATATATGGATACATGGAGTATCTTAATATATATATTATTTTTATTAGCTAGTACTAGTTAGTTAGTGACCAATATATTATAATAATCTTAGCTTGAACCTAGAAATTGGTGCATGACTTAGTATTGATCTAGAACATCATAATTTAGCTTATTTTAGCATTTTATCACTTTATTACACCATTTAACATGATATTTCATAAATAGGATTGTGTGACACCAGCTTGGGCATCGAGAGACACCTTCTCTCAGGACCCGAGGTGAGTACATCTCTCTGTTAATTTTTATTTCATAATAGTGTATATATCGCATGTTCAAGATTTGTATACTTGATTCCAACACAGTGGTTACACGGACTGGTACTATATGGATCTTGTCATGGGATATTATCTCCTACCTTGTTTATCGGGTACTCTTTCATATGTATTTTATCGTGTGTATCAGGTATTGATTATCATATACTTCGTATTTACAAACTGCTCGTGTTCAGTTTGCTTATATTCGTGTTCGTAATGTATCGTGATTGGATCCATGAGTATTGGTTGGGGATGGGGAAGTAGGAGTTGGTTATGTGATCAAGACAAGTGTATTCATGTATATGTCGATTACATAATACACGTGTAATCAAGTTACCATATTGTATTCGTGTTCAACCCAAACCGATCACATAATAAACTTGTACTCCAAGGCACAATAGCTAGTGTTATCTTTTTTTTTACTTGCAATAATTCTCTACTGCCTGTTCTTTACTTTTCAGTACATTACATGTTCACTCTAGTTCATTGTCATTTTCTAATGATAGTTATCTTATATTTTTTTCTATTATTTGTCATATATGCACTTCCATGTATTTGGAACTGCTTTCAGAGTTTTGTACTTCGCTCCTTTCCTGATTGAATATATTTTTCAGATGATTGGCTTGAAAAGTAGTGTCCCACTTATTACGAGTCGCAGGATGGTGAGCCATTACGGGATTCTTCCCTAGAACAGGAGAACCTAGTGCCAGTGACTGAGGAGGCTTAGACTTATATTGTTAGACATTGTATTAGTCTTATTTTAGACTCTTGGCAAGCATTATTATTTTGGGAGTTGCTTATGTCTAGACTTATGGATGTATTATGACTCTTATTTTCTCTCTTTTCCATATTGTGCTTTCATCCTCCTTTAGTTTTATATTGTGATTGAGTATTATTTCCATTATCATATACCAAATTGTTCCTCCTTTTAGAGCTGAGATAGCATGACAGGTACCCTTTTATATATTATATGAGATATGTAGATAGTTATATTGACCCAAACAGCATTCTACCCCCGATGCTGTAGCGTAGACTGGGCGTTGTTCACTACTCGTGCCCTTATTCTAGGTGCGGGTCATGACACATTTTTATTTGTGGCTGATGCAGGTCAGAGTCACAACAAGTGTGATATCATAGTAGTACTTTAAGTCTGAGATAATGCTACGAGCCTGTTTTAGGATATATGATATAGGCTGAGTGTATACTCAATCACAGCTAGGAATACTTCTAGTTCATTCAGTTGCTATCCTTATCTACTTGAATGCTTGCTTTACTTTGAATAATTTTGTCCTTCTTTGATTGTATCGTATCTTACTCAATATTGATTCCTTTGTTTCAATCTGTCTTTAGGATACCGCCGAAGATGTGATCCCAGCGCTCAGGGGCAGTGTCAACGAGGTCAGTCACTTCGTCGCCTTTTAGGATAGCACCAGCAGATCTTGCTACATCAACTTCAGTTCAGAGGGCCGCTTCACCGGTTCAGGTGGGTGTATCGGCCGTAACTTTCAGGGGTGCTCCACCACCTGTATAGAGGACAGTGCTGACAGTCTCAGAGAAGCTTCCACTTCTACCACCCGTAGTTGATCTGGCACAGGTGTTTATGCTCTTTCAGCAGATGATGGTGGCACAGCGGGCCCACTACCAGAATAAGTCAAATTAGAGACGTAAAAAAATGTCACTAAATAACCAAAAAATATCGCTAAATAATTTTAGCGACGTAATTAACGAAGTATTATTGAAGTCACTTTTAAACTAGTCGCTGACAGAGAAAAATGTCGCCAAACGTCGCTATACCGACGTTTTCTAGCGACAAAAATGCGTCGCTATATTAGCGACATTTAGTGACGCAAAGTTGCTAAATTAGTGACGTGTATTTTGTCGCTATATGTCGCTAAATTAGTAACTGTTTGATAATAAATGGAAGAAATAAACTAGGTTTATACAAAACCCTTTCTTAGGTTTATAAACAAGATGTACTATTAATCCTATACGAGAATGTTAAGTACAAATTTTAATCTGGATAAATATTTCTATAGGAGTCTGATTTACAGTCGATCACTTTGTCCCTTGGACCACACGATGATGAAGAAGTGCTGTAGAGGAAGGAGATGCTTCAAAGATTGCAAGAGAAGGTGGATGCTCGATGCTAAAATCGTCGATCACTACTCTCTGTCTGAGCTCTTCTCTCTCTGTTCTTCGATTTCTTCGACCTTTTTCCGACCTTCTTTTCTCCAAATTTTCTGACCCTTTTACCTCTGTCAATAGAGGTCTCTATTTATAGAGTTTTTAGTGACAGTAACCATCCAGTCGACATAGAAGCCGGGTAGAGTGTATGGCACTTTTTACGCAGCGGTTATAATAACTGCCACCCACTATAGATGATCTTCTGAATAAGCGTGTGACGAGTGTCCCATCATAAGATAATGCGTATAACTGCTGCGAAGATCATGTTATACGAACCACGTAGGTAACTGCCCCTTGCGTAGAAAAGGTTGGTGTAGAAGCCAATAACTGTCACCATGGCGTAGAAGCCAAATAGTTGTCATGTTGGCATAGAAGCCAAATAGGCGTAGAAGCCTTGTAGGCGTAGAAGCCTGATGCTGCATAGATAGGTGCTAGCGTAAAAGATAGTCGATCCTCCTTCCTTGACTGAGGCCTTGAGCGTATTCTGGGCCAAATAGCCTTATCACGCACAAAAGCAAATATAGCCTGAGTTGGCATATTTTAAGGAGATAGCAACAGCGTGCCCCTAATGGCTGAAAATAGCCCGAAGGCGTATTTCAAGGGGATAGCGTACAGCGTGCTCCTATAGCTGAAAATAGACTGATGGCGTAATATGCAGAGGTGATGATGTGGACATATTAGCCATAATTATGGCTCGTCCAGTCTTTGAAAATAGAACCAAATCTCGTGCATTTAATGCAGAGATCTGCCACCATTCTGAGCATTAAATGCAGAGACGTGCCTCGAGCTCTGTGCGAAGAGCTGCTTTTGATGTGGCAGTTTATTTTGTCTTCTACTGAGCGTAAAAGCTCACATCTGCCTATATAAAACAAGGCAACGTATTCCCTTGTATGCGTAAAAGCACTTTGTATCAAGGAAATGTCACTAAACGACAGTTTAGGTCTGTGTGCCGCACCATCATTATAGCCGTCGTTTGGGTAGTTGTGCAGTACTCTTTGTCAGGAGTCAGGTTCACTGCATGATTTGACAGATTCATTCGAGAAATACGAAGCGTTTTTCGTACTCTTCTATGCTGCATTGAAAGCAGATAAGTTTTACTCCATAAAGGCGAAATAGCAACCTTTTTACGCCGAAGCAGTCTGAAAATACTGTATTACGCGGGTTGCTCTTGGAGCTATATTATACGCTGTACTAGCGATAAAGCTCTGTTGTACGCCGGTGGCTCTGAAATCATATTTTATGCCACTCAGCACTGAAATACTGCGTATAGATCTTTCAGCGTAGTTTTTATGCTTCTACAAGACCCCCTTCAAAGTTTTCAAATTCCTCATAATTTGAAACACTTTGAATGAAGCATGAAACGGTCAAGTCTGACTCGTTCTTCGAGGCTGATTTCTTGGTAGATTTTTGGGGATTTGTTGGGATTCGATGTGTTCTCTTTTGCCTATAAAAAGGCTGATGAGTTAACTTGTTCTTCCTATATTTCCTTCACCACACAGAGATGATTGTCGGAGTTCGTCGGGCTGACTTGAGGAAGAAGAAGATCATGCTCTTCCAGCATGTAAGGAGCCAAAAAAGAAGGCATCTTTGAGAAAATGTCCTCTGCAACGATGTATCATGGAAGGATATCATAGTTTCCTTTGCTCGGGATAATCAGCAACTTTATATGGCGATTCATCCAGGAGAGAGGAAGGGTCACATTCGACCACACAGCTTGTAAGCTGTATTTTCTCCCGTTGTTCGTGGACGAAGGCAGTCAAACTAGCCCTGTCTTCCAGTATTGAGTTGGGTCTAATACCTCAACTCAATCTGTCATGGCGTATGGAGGATGGGCTCTTTATACAGGTCCAGTTTTGTATCTTCCAGCCATTAATCATTTTCTTGTTCATTGACTGTGGAAGTCGATGAACTGCTGTAGAAGACGAAAAAGATCTCCACCAATACGAGAACCTGGCAGAACAGACTCTCGATGTGATCCTAAATAAAAATGAAAAATCTTTTGTAGACAGAATTTCCCTCATATGTAATCATAAAGATGAAAAAAACCCTTTGTAGACTGGATTTCTCTCATATGCAATCATGATTAATAAAATAGTCTTCTTTTACGCATATGATGATTTGCCATATTTTGTTGTGAGGAAGTCTGAATATGTGTAGCTTCGACACATCCAAATAACTTTGCGTCGACTCTGAAAAAAAAGTATTTGGTCCCGTCCTGTCTTTTACGTGTAACTGAGGACGCGAAGAAAACTGCTTAGCATTTAAGTCGAATATCCAAACTGTCATGCTGTTTTGAACGAGGGATTGCGTAAAATTTTGAATTTGTCACTTCTCTGATAAGAAGAATTCTTGTTCAGGTCATCATTTTCAAGAATGATTTTTCGAAAATCCTTTGGAAAAGGCGAAAAATGGCTGTCGAAACTGAGTCACCATCTTGAACTGTAGAGAAAATATTCAAACTAGATTTTGGATGAACTTCCAATCGACCCAAGAAGAAGAGTCCTTTTCCATGCTGAACTCTGTATACTTTGGGTACTTGGGATATTTTGAGGCCAAGAAGGGGTATCTTCTGCGTGAACCCTTGTAGTTTGCCGTCATGAGAATTGTTCAGATATACGCATACTCTGACCTGCGTATTTTAAGATATGCGGAAAGTCATAGATCCGAAGTATAGATGAGCATAAAATCGTAAGTTTGTAGCCTCTCTAGCATAAAAGCTGCTGAGCATAAGAGTATCCGGGCGTAGAACTATAGATCTATAGCCTCTGAAAAGAAAACTTCCGAGCGTGAAGTCGTAGACTTGTCGCCTCTGAGCGTAAAAAAGCTTCTGAGCGTGAAATCATAGATTTGTAGCCTCTGAGCGTAAAGTCGTAGGTTTGTAGCCTCTCGAGCATAAAAGCTACCGAGCGTAAAAGTATCCGGGTGTAAAACCGTAGACTTATAGCCTCTGAGCGTAAAATCGTTGATTTGTGGCTTCCCGAGCGTAAAAAAGCTCATTGGCGTAAAATCACGAATCTGCTCTGCACGAGAAATTTTTGAATTTCGCTGACTGTCCACCTTTCCTGAGTAATAGGCTGACGTAGTCCCCAATCATAACCGAAATATTAAATATCGGATTTGGTTAGGGATTCGAGGAGTCCATCTGAACTCTATAAATACCCTAAGGCCTTCGGAGAAAAACTTTTCATCTGTCTTTTGCAAAACCCTAGCTTTTCAAGAACCTTTCCACTTCGTCTCTTCTTTTGAGAACTTCGAGTTTTTTAGCAATGGCACCAAAACAACCTTCCGCCTCTAAGGGAAAGAAAGCTGCCTCCTCTTCTCACTCTTCCGCCCAAGCAAGAGCGATTCCCATCGGGCAGAGTGAACCTCGCTCGGAATGTAGTATCCCACCGTTAAGCTGTACGCCGGGCATTATAGGTAAAACTTTTGAGACGACAAGAACGAAAAAAAAACCTTCGCACACGTTGTACGTGAACGCGCTAGGTCATCTTCTGTGCTAAGAGCTTCTTCGAAGAAGACGATGCACAGAGATGTTTTCTTATTTACGCCCACATTCCTAATGTGTCAGCGTAAAGACTCCATATTTTCGCAGTCTGACGTAAAAGCTTTGACTGTCAAAATCTGGCGTATAGTACAAACTTTGAGTGTTACCCACTGGATGAAAATTCTGGCGTAACAATTTAAATTTTGGCAGTCTGGCGTAAAAAAAAAATACAGACTGTATACTGCCAACCTTTAATTTTACGCTTAGGAAATAGATTCCAGCGTAAAAACTCAAGTTTTCACAGTCTTGGCGTAAAAGCACAGAACTGTCGATCTTTGGCATAAACTACAAGACTGTAATGTCTAGTATAAAAACTGACATGTTCTTCTTGCACTTTGTAGTTGACTTGCAGATATCTCCATTGGCTGAGGTGATGGGTTCTGCTGCTGGGATGCTGCACTCCAATTACCTGAAGGATTTGTCCCATGTGACATTTCCTATTTTCGGACCCCAGTATCCTGAAGGAAGGAGAATCCTGATATTGTCTCAAGGAGAGCTAATGTTGTTGAGCATGATCAACGGAGAGCTCCTGATGTATATAGACGGGGCAAAATACAAAAAACCAGCTTTCCTCTTCAGGAATATGATTGATAAACAATCCCAGACGAAGCCCAAGAAGGAAGAATAGGTTTTTACTGTTGGGGGCATGGTCATGTACCTGCCCAAGATGCCGAGGGATTACCCTATCTCGGCATTCTTCCATGCTACGCATCCGAGGAAGATGTCGTGGACTCTGACCTCTAATCTTCACGGCCAGCCGGGGAAGATATTTTATCAGAAAGGATCCGACCAAGGGTCATTTGTGAGCCGACCTTCAGGCTCTGTGATGCCTTTCAGGAGATTATTTCTGGGCAGTGTCCCGAGTGAAGATACTTCATTGCTCCAACTAGTCCAATTACTGACTTTTTGTAATGAATTTATGGGGCATAGAGGAGTGTACCCCAAAGTTAGTCCTCGGACCAATGGGTGGGTTACCCCTACAAATCTTCGATGGGCTCGTTTAGCTGCTTGGGCCCTAAAGCATTTTCAGACTGAGCTGGAGAGCATTGGTCTGTACGCGGCTGTGAGTGCTACCAGTGTTGGGTTACCTCTCAACCCCAACCTATTTGTAGCTTTGATGGAGCGATATATCTCGCTCACTAGGATTTTTGCCACTCCACTGGGGGAGTTGGGATTGGCCCTTCACGAAATGGCAGAGATTTCAAGACTGACAATGGGGGATACTCCTTATGAAGAGTATGTTCCCACAAACCGGGAGCTGGGGGATATAAACCCTCGGGTGGTGGTAGTGTACCAGGAGCTGATAAGCCATTACCTTGCGTACACCACCTTCTATAATGAGCCTTCTGATTTGGCTCATACCAACAAATGGGCATCCTATCTCTTCTTCCACCAGGCCAGAAATGTTAAGCCAGATAAGGTGGTAGATAGCCGAGATAAGCCTTTGAGCCTTCTGAGCGTGCTTAACACTCAAGTAGTCGATGACCTTATTGAAGACGCTGGGGCTTCAAATCGAATTCTCAATGAAGGGATAGGGAAATATCCTGCAGGCACTAAAGCCTATAATTATTTGAGGCATTGCCGCAGGCCTCTGTCAAGGGAAGCTCAACTGGCTGGCTTCCTCTCTGTATGGCTACTCCGACTAGTAGTACCAGGCATTGCATCTTCGGATCGCATTCACCGTAATACCTTATGGCCTGCCATGCGTCTGGTATTCGAGGCAAGACTGGGCCTTCTCCCTGCCATGGTATGCCGCATACAAGCTGGCCTGAGGGCCATTACTGATGGACTACTTGCCGATGAAACACGACGTGATAGCTTTCCCAGGGTGGAATTACTGTTCCTGTATTTGATGCGATGGTTAATTCTCCATAATCCTAGGGTGATGTCTCCCAGCTCTGGTAGTAGTTCGGAGAGTAATTTCTTATTGAATTACAAGAATTTCACCCGGAATGTGACCACAGTTTTAGACTGTCGGCGAGCGTTAAATTTTGCTCACAGCTGGAAGCTCTTCTACACCGTCCCCACTGTACATCTCAATCAATAGGGGAGCAGGCTTCAGGACTCAGGTGAAGGGCAGACCGTTCTTTCTCCTGAAGCCTTTAATTGGTTGGTCTGCATTAGACCTTCCTATTTAATATACAGAAGTGAAGACCAATGCTTCTTGGAGTCCTACCTGCCTAGTCGGTTTGCCAGGCAGTTTGTGTATGATCAATTGCACGTGGGCAATGCCCTCACCAGCTTCAAGTCTAGGGGTAGACTTATTGATGGAGCGAGAGAATGGCGGTACTTCATAATGGGTTGTACTGGGGCAACCTTTACTGTGTCCGCGATTTCTCTCTCTATGGAGTTGCGCATCCTCTATTCGTATGTCCAATTTTACGTGGCCGTCAATACCTTCCATCGCGATTTTGATATGCGTGAAAGTTTTAGAATGCCCTCTTCTAAGTCCGTGGGAAGAGACAAAATCCCATCAGTTTCCTTTGACGAGGGTGAAGACTCTGTCAATCCAGATGAGCCTTTGCTGGCAGTACCGAGAGGCGAAATACCTCCGCCTGCAGAGCCTCTGGTTATCTCTGGTAAGCGAAGGGCTCCTGTTCTGAAGAAGACTTCCCCTCGCAAGAAAAAGAAGAATGTTAGAGGTCCTGTCAGGACTTTCAATCACGAGGCTCCTAGAAGTGAGCCTGCTGCTTCCCCTGTTGGGGACGCTCCTTTGATTAGAGGTCGCTCGCCTATTAGAGAGGGAACCTCCACAGTTTCGGCTGGCAGTGCCAGAGATTCTTTGCTCGAGGCTGCTGTCGCTGCCACCGCTTCAGGTAGTGGTATGAGATTGCCTTTGATGCCGAGCAAAATAAGAATATCTTTATCCAGACAAGTAACGGGAGTAACCCCTGCCATGTCTGTAAGTATACCCAGCGAGATTTCACCCGATGAACCTCGATTGGATCTGGGTGAAGACTTGGATGACTATCCTTAGTCTTCATTTGGTGCACCCTCCTCTCCAGATATAACAGCTCGCTTAGCATCATTAAGAAATGATTTAGCTGTACTGGCTGCAGACGCGATATATATACCATCGGCCATGGGTAAATATCGTCTTTACGCCTTTTTTAGAAAAATTAACATCATGTTGATATTAGCTTTCTCTTGTCTTCTTTTCAGGGGATGACATCTACGGGGAGGGCAGCATCGACGCAACTTTCGATTTTGTTTCAGCTCCTGTCGATGACACAGAGGTGTCCGACTTTGAAGAAGAAACATTTTCGGGTGCCGGTTCGCCTGAAATAATTTTGACATCTCGAGAGGAGGATGAGCCTGTCATTATGACTTTGCCTCCTTTGAGTACGCCAGCCACTTCGGCCGTTGTCGGTGCCTCTACCTTTGTCGCGCCCTCTACTGAAGCAACGATTGTGACGACACCCTCTGTAGTTATTCCTGGAAGGGGATTCTCCGATATTGTCGCCACTCCAGGCGTCCAATCTGGTTTTGCCATGCTGATTGAGCAGTATACTAGTATTTTCTATACCACTTTGGAAATGCTGATACAAATGGTGCTGGAGAAGAATCTAGGTTTTGAGGCTCTGAAGAGGTCCTCCCAGTTTGTGATACCGTCGATCAGAGATTTCAACGACGCTGGGAGAGCTGATACACTGGAGCAAATAGTTAATGGTTTAGAATAACCCATTAACGATTATTTGTAGCTATCTCGAGACAATATTGACGGTCTCGTACAAGCTAGGTATGACTCCTTAACTGCAGAGCTTGCTGGGCAAATGGAATCTTTGAACAAATCCATCTAGGAACAGCAGCAGAAGATGGATCAGGAGCGTGCCGAATTGGAGTATGTCATTTCCCAGCTGACTGAGTACGAGACCGAATATGAGGAAGAGGCAGCGAGGGTCCACAAATTGGAGGATGACCTCGCTAAGGCCAAGGAGAAGGCTCTCTCTTTATCAATAGCTCGCGATGTGTTGAAGGATCGAATGGAGACGGCTCAGCAAAACCTGACGCATGTGGGTGTCATCCACGCAGGTTTTGTACATGCTCGGTCTGAGCTATCTGCTTTGAACAATGAGGCAGCAAGGTTGGAGCGGGCTCGCGCCGACGTTTTGAACTCCAGGGATGAGAGAATGGTTATTCTGGCGCAACAAATTCGCGACTTAACTGCTCCTCCCAAATGATGTACCTTTTGCTTTTCTATATAATTTGCTCTTTCTAGGGATAATAAAGAGACTTTATCTGACTTTGGTTGACCTATCATTTTGGAATATAAACGATAGGCTAGGGTAAAAGTGATATCAGAGGTAATATGGACGTGATATACTTTCGGTAAGCTTCAGTTGGACATATCTATTCAGAGGTTATATAGATATGATAGAATATGATCCGACTAAAATTGGTATACAAAACACTATCAGAGGTAATATGGACGTGATAGATTTTAATGTTCCAAATTAGTTTAGACATATCTATTCCGAGGTTATATGGACATGATAGAATATGATCCAACTAGTTCTTTGGAAGTAGTATCGTCAGAATGAGATCTTTACCATACTCCGTTGAGCAACGGAGATTAAGCATAGTACCTCTTCAGGAATTTGCCGTTGATAGGAGCCATTAACAAGTCTCCATTAGGCTTGGCTAATCTATAAGAGCCATTTGAGAACGTCATCTCGATCACGTAAGGGCCTTCCCATTTGGGCTAGAATTTACCCTTACTCTTGTGAGTAATGATCATAGGTCTTTTCACGGCTAGAACTAGCTCGCCAACTTTGAACACCCTTTCCTTTACCTTTTGATTAAAAGCACTGAAAATGCATGCCTGGTAGAACGCGATGCGCTGTTGGGCTTGAAGGCATTTCTCATCTAATCCTTCTAGCTCTTGAAGCCTTAATAGGTCGTTCTTTTCTTGGGTCAACTCATTAGCCATTGCTATCCTGAGTGACGGAATTTGAATTTCGATGGGGAGAACAGCTTCACTCCCGTAAACTAATAAGAATGGGGTACAACCTGTCGGTGCTCGTACCGTTGTACGTTATGCCCAGAGACATTCTCCTAGCTTCTCATTCCAATCTCTTTTGTTAGAAGAAACGAACTTTTTCAAAAGTTTGATGATGGTTTTGTTGAAAGCTTCTGCCAAACCATTAGCAGCAGGATTGTATGCCGTAGAGGCCATATTTTGTATCCGATTTTTATCAAAAAATCGATAAAATACTTGGCTGATGAATTAAGGCCCGTTGTCATGAATTATCCTTCGGGGAATCCCAAAGCGATAAATGACATGATGCTTAATGATGCTGATCACGTTAGATGTCTTCACCTCAACAAGGGGGATTGCCTCTGCCCATTTGGAGAAATAATCCGTGATGGCTAATATGAACCGATGACCTCTGAAAGAAGACGGGTGAATAGAACCAATAATATCCATACCCCATTCTTCAAAAGGCCAGGATGCCATCGTAGGATATAAATGTTCAGAAGGTCGATGTATAAAATATGCATGAACCTGGCAGGCTTTGCATTGTCTCGCATATTTTATTGCATCTGTGATCATAGTAGGCCAGTAATAGCCCATCCTTCTGATACGATCCTGTAGCTTAGGACCGGGTTGATGTGCTCCACATACGCCGTCGTGAGCTTCACGGATAATCCGCTGTGCTTCGTCACCAGAGAGACGTCGTAACAATAGTCCATCATAAGTACGGCGATATAGACATTATGAAGACGCATCAAAATAGAAGCGTAATGATCGTGTTTTGACGAATACTGCTTCTTTAGGATCCTCCGGTAAGATTTTGTATGCTATAAAATCTATAAAGGGACTTCTCCAGTCTCTCTTTGGAAGATCTGTGTTCACAGCGTAGCTGCGTTCTATGTGAAAGTTATTTTTTACACAGAATAAATCTCTGTTAAGAAGGATCACTGAATTCTGCCTTCTTATAGGAATAGCTAAATCTGTAGCTAGACTGGCCAGGGCATCAGCTTCCAGATTCTGAGATCGAGGTACATGCTCTAGGAAGAACCCTTTGAAGGACATGGCTATTTCAATCGTTGCTTGGTGATAAGGGATGAGGTCTGGATTCTGGACTTCATATATTCCTCTGACTTGATTGACGATCAGCAGAGAATCACCAAATGCTTCCAGGTATTCGACTTCCAACTCTTTAGCGACTTGGAGCCCGATTAGTAGGGCGTTATATTCTGTCACGTTATTAGAGCAGGGTTCACTAAGAGAATATGCTCGATAGATGACGAGTTTATCAGGAGTGACCAGGATAATTCCTACTCCTGAAACCATATTTTCTATGGGACCGGTCCTGGAGGCACCATCGAAGAATAGTTGCCATGTATCACTTTCCATTACGGAATTACACTCTGCAACTTCGTCGAAAATGTCCTCGAATAATTTGGAGGTCTCCGAAATCGGATGAGCATCTAAGAAATCAGCCAATGCTTGGCCTTTAATAGACTTCTGAGGGACGTACACCATATCATAGGGTGTTAATAACATCGCCCAAGTCACGAGTCGGGAACTAAGAACGCTTGGCTTGTTCATCAATACCCGAAGAGGATTGATCCTGGAGATGATATGAATAGTCTGGCCTGTGACATAGTGTCATATTTTCGGAATGGCAAACATTAAGGCCAAACATTCTTTTTCTACTGGATTGTACCGGTGTTCAGCTCCGACCATCATCCTGCTTAAATAGTAGATAGCCTGTTCATGACCCTCATCATTCTTCTGTGCAAGGAGAGCTCCCAGAGAATGATCTATCGCTCGAACATACAACAAGAATGGTCTTTCTATGACGGGAGGCACCAGAACTGGAGGATTAGTGAGGTAGCGTTTGATATCATTAAACGCTTGCTGACAGGCTTCGTCCCATACGAAGGATACACCTTTTTCATGAGACGAGAAAATGGCTGACACCTTCCAGAGAGATTGGATATGAATCTCCGGATATAAGCTAGACGACCTTGAAATCCACTGAGTTCCCTCAGATTGCGGGGTGGTCGCATTTCTAAGATGGCCTTGACTTTATCAGGGTCCACTTGAATGCCTTTGGCGGTTATGACAAATTTTAGGAATTTGCCACTGGATACACCCAGAAAGGACTTTGTAGGATTTATTTTGAGTTGATGTTGGCGCATCAACTCGAATACTGTCTTTAGGTCTTGGATGTGATTATCCTTGCGGCAGTTTTTGACAGCTATATCATCCACGTAACACTCCACAATTTTGCATAAATGCTCATGGAATATGTTACTCATAGCTCGTTGGTATGTAGCTCCGGCATTTTTCAGTCCGAAGGGCATGACCGCATAGCAATATACCCCCAATGGTGTCCGGAAGGCAGTATGCTTCTCGTCTTCAGGATGCATCTTGATTTGATTGTATCCTGAAAATCCGTCCATGAAAGACATGCGTTCAAAACCGCATGTGTTATGGATCATGACGTATGTAATAGGAAGAGGAAACTAATCCTTGGGGCAGGCTGCGTTCAGATCTCGGTAATCGATGCAGACACGTACTTTCCTAATTTTCTTCATGATCGGGACAACGTTGGCGACCCAGTCTGGATGTTGTTCTTTCCGGATGAAGCCGCAGGCTATCAACTTCTTGATTTCAGCTTCGATGGCATCCATCATGTCTGGACGGAATCGGCGTTGATGTTGCTTCATAGGCTTCGAATTGGGCAATATATTGAGCTTATAAGTAGCCACTTTTGGATCAAGATCTGGCATATCCTCATAATTCCACGCAAAGACGTCGATATATTCTCTTATCAGCTGGATTATTTCTTTCCTTTCTTCTTTGGAAAGATTATTACTGATAAATATCGGCTTTGGTGAGAGTTCATCCCCAACGTCAATCTGGATAACTTTATCTTCAATGGGGGGTAATCTTGTCACTTTTGACGAGACACTCGAATATGCTCGGAATATCGTCGTCGTCAAAAGAGTATACTTCAATGGGCCTGGAAGTCCCAGGTTTCGTCTGTATGGTTACCGTAGTCTTTTGCCTGGACGTGTTGATCGCCATATCTTCTTTTCCTTTAGAATCACAGGGGTGGTCGCTGTTGGAGGATAACCTCTTGCCTTTATCAGAGGCAGATATCATAATTCCATTATCACATGCCTTCCGACTGTTGTCTTCAGCGGCTACCGCTGAGATGATGAACGAGGGCCAATCATGGAATTGATATGGTCCTATGAACACCGAGATCACTGGAAGAAGATTCTTCCTGCAAATATCCACCAATGCTGAGTTTGGAACTCCGGGAGGCATTTACAAAGTGGCTTGACGAAAACGTTCGATGAAAGTGCGAACGTTCTCTTTTTCTTTCTGCTTTACTTCAATGAGAGAGGACATAGACATGTCCATCCCTTCTTCATAGAATCGCACAAAGAACAAAGTTTTAAAATCTTTAAAGAAAGTAATACAGTTGTCCGCAAGACTACGGTACCACTGATAAGCCACTCCCGAGAGACAGCCTTTCAACACTCGAGTAAGAAGGGCGTCATTCCCTTGCAATAGCACCGTCATCATGCTAAAGTAGTTCATGTACTGGCTCGGTGATGTCTTTCCCTCAAACAAAGCCATAGTCTGTGGTTTGTATTTAGGAGAAAAGGGGGCCTCATCCCAGATAGCTGGGTAAGGCTGGTTGATTCCCAATTTCTTTAACTGATCCTTATGTTTAAAGGCATCAAATTGGGCCTTCAATTCCCGTACTGCCTATATCCGATCTTCAGCCGGTAGAAGAATCGTGAAGTGGTGAGAGGTCGGTTGTATCGTAACCCCAATAGGAGGCAATATATTCTCCGAATTAGGAAGTTGAAGGGCTGTTGACTCCTGGTCTAGAGCAGGCTCCTGATTTGCGTGGGATGGTGGTAAGTCCACCCCCGCACGTATCTGAGTCAGAGGGACCGATGCTTGAGCTATAGCAGCTGTGTATTGAGTCAGCATCATCTGGTGCATATTCTCCATCATGGACTGTATCTCTTTCAGAGATGTCTCCAACGTAGTGATGCGTTGCTCAGTACTTCCTGCCGAGAAAGCCTTTTCATGTTCGTCTTCAATGGCATAGACTCCCATTTCTCTGGATGTCATTGAAGGGCTGGTATAGGTCTCTGTAGAGAATGACTCTATACTTTTAGCATCTGATTTGGGAAACTGGCGACCCCCAGTGTCGAAATCAGAAGTATACAAAGCCGGTTGTCGTGACCTCGAACGAGTATTTCGGAACACTCCAGCTTCAATGTTCTCAAGGAGTTTGTTGAATCTCCTTTGGCTTGGAGTTCTAGAAGGATGACGTCTCAAATTCGACCTTCCTCTAGGAACATGTGAAGCCATGTTCACTGATGCATGTGCAGGCTCTTCTTCCTGGAAAGACAGAGCGTAGTTCAACCGATCGAAAACCGACCATTTTGCTTCAGAATAGCAATAATTAACTATAATCCTATGACTATTACAATAGTGCTCCCTAGGAGGTGTAATAGACATGCTGGAAGATCCCCTATCCTTGCATTTCTGGATTAGATATTCACCCAAGTCAGGGGGATTTACAGAAGAAGAAGAAGAAGGCTTATTTCTTTTGTAAGTAGTAGATAATCCCCGAGGAGTGTGTCTCTCCGCAAATCGGGCTTTCTTTATGCTAAAGGGTTTAACCTGGCGTAATTTGGAACTCTGTTCAGGCTGGCGTAAAACTGAGGAAGCCCTCAATCGGCCATCCGCTTCTCGCGTAATCTGGAGAGCGGGCAGATTCTTCTGTTGCTGGCGTAAAGGCCGAGAAGTTGAGAAGTCCGCCACTTTTTTTCCCTTGCGTAGATTACAGGGACCATCTGCTTTTCCACGGAGGGCAAATGCATTCTTACGCGCAAAGCGCATTTGGAATTTCTGATTTGGCGCTGAGGCATTATCAGAAATCTTGTCTGCCACATCACAGACGGGAGACTGAATTTTATGCGCAGAGCGCGGAGTAGACTTCTGGATTAGCACTGAGGCATTACCAAAAGTTGTGTCTATTCCATCAGTGACAGGAGACAGAGTTTTACGCGTAGAGCGCGGAGTAGACTTCTGGATTAGCACTGAGGCATTGCCAGAAGTTGTGTCTATTCCGTCAGTGACGGGAGATAGGGTTTTACGCGTAGAGCGCGGAGGTTGCGAAGCTACAACCTTGCTGGTCGGAGAAGCCAGAGAGTCGGCAGGAATGGTAGTAGATATCTGGGGCATCCACACCTTACGCAGTTTCCTGTTGTCTTGGACCGAGAGAGAGTGAGAGCTATCCCCTGCTCGAAGCATATCTTCGTAGGCAGATTGGTCGAACTGGACGACCAAGGTCTTCTTCATTGATCCTACTGATACCGTATCGTGTTGAGCAATTGCTTTCTTGTCAGATGAGAAAGAGGTCCCCAACAGAGTCGCCACCTTGTGTTTGATAATAAACGGAAGAAATAAACTAGGTTTATACAAAATCCTTTCTTAGGTTTACAAACAAGAAGTACTATTAATCCTATACGAGGATGTTAAGTACAAATTTTAATCTGGGTAAATATTGCTATAGGAGTCTGATCTGCAGTCGATCACTTTGTCCTTTGGACCACACGATGATGAAGAAGTGCTGTAGAAGAAGGAGATGCTTCGAAGATTGTAAAAGAAAGTGGATGCTCGATGCCAAAATCGTCGATCACTACTCTCTGTCTGAGCTCTTCTCTCTCTATTCTTCGATTTCTTCAACCTTTTTCCGACCTTCTTTTCTCCAAATTTTCTGACCCTTTTACCTCTGTCAATAGAGGTCTCTATTTATAGAGTTTTTAATGACAGTAACCATCCAGTCGGCGTAGAAGCCAGGTAGTGGAGAGTACAGCACTTTTTACGCGGCGGTTATAATAACTGCCACCCAAGTATAGATGATCTTCTGAATAAGCATGTGACGCGTGTCCCATCATGAGATAATGCGTATAACTGCTGCGAAGATCACGGCATGCGAGCCACGTAGGTAACTGCCCCTTGCGTAGAAAAGGTTGGCGTAGAAGCCAATAACTGTCACCATGGCGTAGAAGCCAAATAGTTGTCAGGTTGGCATAGAAGCCAAATAGGCGTAGAAGCCTTGTAAGCGTAGAAGCCTGATGCTGCATAGATAGGTAGCTAACATAAAAGATAGCCGATCCTCCTTCCTTGACTGAGGCCTTGAGCATATTCTGGGCCAAATAGCCTTATCACGCACAAAAGCAAATATAGCCTGAGTTGGCGTATTTCAAGGAGATAGCGTATAGCATGCCCCTTATGGCTGAAAATAGCCCGAAGGCGTATTTCAAGGAGATAGCATACATCATGCTCCTATAGCTGAAAATAGCCTGATGGCGTAATATGCAGAGGTGATGATGTGGACGTATTAGCCGTAATAGAACCAAATCTCGTGCATTTAATGCAGAGATCTGCCACCATTCTGAGCATTAAATATAGAGATGTGCCTCGAGCTCTGTACGAAGAGCAGCTTTTGATGTGGCAGTTTGTTTTGTCTTCTGCTGAGCGTAAAAGCTCACATCTGCCTGTATAAAACTAGGCAGCATATTCCCTTGTATGCGTAAAAGCACTTTGTATCAAGGAAATGTCACTAAACGACGGTTTGGGTCTGTGTGCCGCACCATCATTATAGCCGTCGTCTGGGTAGTTATGCAGTACTCTTTGTCAGGAGTCAGGTTCACTGCATGATTTGACAGGTTCATTCGAGGAATACGAAGCATTCCTCGTACTCTTCTATGCTGCATTGAAAGCAGATAAGTTTTACGCCATAAAGGCAAAACAATAACCTTTTTACGCCGAAGCAGTCTAAAAATACTGCATTATGCGGGTTGCTCTTGGGGCTATATTTTACGCTGTACTAGCGATAAAGCTCTGTTGTACGCCGGTGGCTCTGAAGTCATATTTTATGCCACACAGCACTGAAATACTGCGTATAGATCTTTCAACGTATTTTTCATGCTTCTACAGTGACGTTATTAGCGACGCAAATAACGACTTTTATAGCAACGTATGTGCGACTCATTTAGCGACATTGTGCGACTAAATTAGCGACATTATTATGATCTGGCAATACTACCATGTCAGCAGTTTGCGACAGATTTAGCGACGTATATAGCGACGTATATAGCGATGAATTTAGTGACGTATATAGCGACGTATTCAGCGACGTAATTAGCGACGTGAGTAAACGTCGCTAAATGTCGCAAAATTTCGCTAAAGATACAGTAAAAAAAATGAATACTGAATTATTTCCAAACTATTCTTCCTGCAGTTTATTAATTCACAATTTGTACAAATAGACCTGGAGCAACCCACCGTTGAATTTGCTGGGTTCGCCGACCCCCTTCGGTTGAATACTCAACACCGATAAATTAACATATATTTAATATGAATAATATAATAAAAATTAAAGAAAATAAAATATTAAAATTATAATCTGAATCAGGAATAATGTCTGAATTCCTCATCCTAAAGAATACAAGATATAATGTCTGAATGCTTCAAAAATAAAAAATATTCATAAATGACCAAATATTATAGGTCTGAAACACAAACAATCAATAAACGGTCCTAACTAGGACTACTGCGGATCTGTAGGAGGATGACCACCGGCGCGCATGAAGGATAAGAACAGATCATACTACTCCCATGAAATCGTCATCGATGTCGATGGAGAAGGCAGTGACGTCGGTGGAGTCTGTGTCGATATAGGCGCACCAGGAGGACGTATCCGCTCCAACTCTGCTAGTCACTGGTTGTATGAATCCATGGTAGATAACAACCTCGTACTGCTATGAACCATTGAATCCTGCATCATCGTCAGCCTCTCACCCATGGACAGCTGTGATGCATGCATCTCCGTCACGCTGCGCTCTGTCGATGCTCTAAGATCAGCTATCAAATCCCAGAGCTCCATGATGATGTGCTCGAGCATATCAAATCGTGCGATGAGCATCGTATTGTCCGCCTACGGCTGGGACAGGGGCTGCTCCTCTATCCTTCGCAGCAACTCGTCACGGAGAGACGTAATCTGATGGTCAACGGCCTCCTGGACTCGGGCTGACGACTGTGAGGGCTGTGGGGAATGCGCACTTGTCGGGGAGGCCCTAGATGACTGTGTCACAACAAGGGCGCTATAGGATCTCATACCGTAGTACGTACCCCTCTAGAGACCACCAGCGACGGTCACCCACAGCTCGTCCGCCGACGGCGCTAGAGAGGGCTGCGAGAAAGTACCAGCCTCTTCCGTTGTAGGTGCACTAGCAGTCGCTCGTTCACGCAGCCTAAGATACTCGGCCTAAAAAAGTTTAGATACTCGATAATTGCCTAAGTTATATTAAAATTAACACAAAGTAAAGTAATACTTACATAGGTCTGCGAGGCCCTCTTATCAATGAGATTTCTGCCCTTTCGATGGGTGGCCAGGAAGACGGTCACCATGTTTGCATCCTCACCCCTCTGTACCTGCTAAAAATATATTATTTAGTACTAAAATTAAATATTTTTTCTACTACCATTTTATCGTACTTACATTAAAATAATATATATAAAATAAAAGTTATACCAAACGACGAAAATGTTTCGTCATCAGAATCGAGCCACCACACCACTTTGTTGCATTCTGCCTAGCCGCCTTGGCCTTCTCAGACCTTTCCTTGTACCTAGGATCGTCAAATCTAGCCCTCATCGCAGTCCACTGCTCAGGCGTAATCCAACCTTGGATCAGTTTTGTAACGCGATCACGAGCCTTCTGGTCATCCAGAGCATCACGGATAAGCTTAGCGGCAACGGCAGGAAATATCCGCTCGATCAACTCGGCCCGGTGCAGTGGATAGAAATACGTTTGCTACAATAAATAATTTAGTAAGTTATATAATATGCATAAATTAGAGGATTTATATGATATACTTTTACCTTGAAGTGCGAAAACCAGAACGCCTTCCTCTCCTCCGGAGCTTCAGAGTAGTTGATCCAAGGGCCACCATAGTTGTTCCTCAGAAAGAGGCCCATGCGTCTCTGTAACGACGAGGGACGATATCTATACAGAGATAATTATTTTGATCGAAAAAGTCAATATATGATGAATAAAGAAATACACGATATATATGATGCTAAACCATCTAATTGACTTACTTTGTACCGTCGGCCCAAATCTCTGTCCTCGTCTCCTCCGGAGGTGCGCATGGAGGATCTAGCTGATGCTGGAACAACATCGTCACAACCTCCTCCATATGCTCATTTGTCTCCATGGTTCCGTCGGCAGGAGGAACGCTGAACGAGGGAGTACTATCAGGCCTGGAACTACTCGTCCCAGGAGTGATGCCACGTAACGTCGTCACAGTCAGAGATGTGACTGATCGATATACTGAAGTACTAGGTAACGAAGATCCAGAACCAACCGTAGGCAGTACCGGAGGAGCACTCTGTCTACCTCGGGATCTACCGAACCCTCCGTGTCGTCCTGTCATACCTGATAGCAACATATAATGAATAAAGAAATATACAAATATATAGTACATTCTACAGTCAAAATATTATGCATAGCTCACGGCATTCATAGAATTATACAGTAAATAACTAGTGGTGTCATAAGTTTAAATGGATAGTACATTCTATAGTCCAGTTATGGGTGCGATCAAATTCGTCACACTTGTACCCCTTAGCAGGCTCTTCGATAGCACTTGGTAAATCTTTTTCCTCTTTCCGTCTCGTGTATCCAGGCCACCTTGGCGGTGGATTGGCCTTCTCCACAATGGACCGCATGAAAAGCATTCTTGTTCCTCCGGTACGGATGATCCTTCGACAAAAATTATCGATGACAATCGAAGAAGCACGATTTTCCTCCGTGTTTCAAACGGAAAGCCTTAGTACGGTCCATGCAATACGGACATGAGAGACGACCATAAGTGCTCTATCCTGATAATATTGCATAGGTCGAAAAGTCTTTGATGGTCCACATAAGTGCTGCCCTCATATAAAAATTCTACTTTCTAGAAACATCATACGTGTTGGCACCTACTTCCCACAACTGATTCAACTCACCTATCAAAGGCTGTAAGTACACATCGATGTTCCTCTTCGGATTGTTCGGACGCGTGATAATAACAGTTAGGAACATATACGGAGTCTTTATGCATATCCAAGGTGGTAGATTATACAGAGTGACGATCACAGGCCAACATGAATACTGGGAACCCGAAAGTACGAATGGGATAAAACCGTCAAAGAAAAGCCCCAATTTAACATTATGCCGATCCGAAGCAAAATCTGGATACTCTCGATCAAAGTGCTTTCATGCTTCTCCATCGGATGGATGATCCAATAATCCATCGATCTGTTTCCGCTTGTGCCAACTTATGTTTTCTGCAGTCTCCTTAACCATAAATAACCTTTGCAACCGTGGCGTCAAAGGCAAGTAGTGCATCGAATCGGTAGGTTTCCTTACATCGATAGACTTTCCTCTACCAGTAGCCTTGTAGCGATCAGCACCATAGAATCTGTACGCATCTTCATCCTTGTCATATTTGTAGTATAATATGCACCCGTTGTGACATGCATCGATTTTCTCGTATCCCATCCAGAGCGATCTCACCATCCTCTTTGATCGGTAGAAGTCTTTAAGCAACTTTGCACCCTCGGGCAAGATCTCTATAATCAAATCCATCAGTCGGTTATAACATTCTTGTGACATATTAAAATTGGACTTGATGCTCAACAATCTTGTAACCACCTCCAACGGTAAATGATCCTCACAACCAGGATATAATGGAGTCCTTGCATTCTCCAACAACTCCATAAACTTTGCAGCATCGGTATTCGGTACCTCCTCAGCTGCATCATGATTTTTTGGATTGAAACTAGGCCCCGCCGCATAAAAAACAATGTTCACCCACCCGTTGTCGTAAGCAGTGTGATCGTGGACATCCATATACGGCTCCACATAAGGCTCCGACGCTGATGCTAAAGACACAAGTTCTTCGTACGCGGTCCACTGAGAGTAATTCGACGTGAAGCCCTTCGAGTACAAATGATATGTGACTTCTACTTCTAGATGATATTTCAAGTTACGATATTTCATACACAGACACTTAATTTTAGTACCGTCCATGTACCGAGGGAACGCCTTGGCAAACTGCAGGAACTGTTGTACACCCTCAATAAATTCATTCTGCACACCACACATATCATCAGGATGAAGGTTGTACATCCACGAACAATGACGCAGATAGTAATTAATATCCATTTCTAGATACTTTTAGAAAAATGACAGTATGTGTCCTATAAATTATTAAATACAGTATGATTCTCTAGAGGAAGGTATGAACTGCTCTAACTTGATACACAATGCCCTATATATGTGTGTGTGTGTGTGTGTGTGTTTGTGCATATGGTTGTTTGAGTGATTGAGTGAGCTCGGGTTACTAGGGAGAGCAGTTCACAATTTTTAGTGTGCATCATTTGGCAGTGATCAACTGAAAGGAGAGCAGTGTGCCAGCTTTGTGCTAGCACAGCAAGGTAGAGCACAACTGAGCAGTGTGCAGCTTTATGCTACCACAGTACAAGGGGAAGCATACAACAGTTTATAGCAGTAGCAGCTAGCTGTACTGCACAGTGAAGTAGTGAGGAATCAGTGTGGAGCAACACTTTACAGTGCACAGCAGGAAGGATGCTCAACAGTAAGTAAACTCAGCAAGTAGCAGCAGAGCCAGTGAACTGTAGAGCCTTCAACAGCAGGTTTAGCAGTCTACAGTAGCCAATGCAATAGCTCATGCAGCAAGAAGCATCGGCCTAAGTTGGATACGAGTTCTAGAAGAAGCCAATACCGTATCGTGTCTCAGCTTTGAAGAGTCATTCCCGTGTCCGTGTATATGACTCTTCTTGAGTCGAGATCTGCATCGTATTATATACGATACAGATACGCAAGGTTGCGTCTAAACTCAGACAACTAACTAGAAGATAGATAGGGTTAGGGTCTGTATCATATTTTATGTCATGTCAGTGTATGTGTCTTTGTCGTATCCCATATCATGTCTTGTCTATGTTTGTGTATGTTCGTGTGTCTATGTCAGTATTAGGGTTAGTGTCCACATGTATTAGTGTGTCCGCGTGCGTGTGTGTGTTCGAGTTAGGGTTAGGGTTAGTGTGTGTCATATCGTGTTATGTCGTGTTAGAGAGAGAGAGAGAGACAGAGAAAGGAGACAGAGAGAGGATCTCACCAAGTGAAGATGAGGGGCGCTGGAGAGAGGAGAACGCCGGAGGGAGGAGGAGCCGCCGGAGGGAGGAGGGGAGCCAGAGGAAGGAGGAGCTAACGGAGGGAGGAGCACCCCGGAGGGGGGAGGACGATGCCGGAGGGGGGTCACCGAGGTGGGGTGCCCGGAGGGAGGAGGGGACGCCGGAGGGAGGAGGGGAGCAGGAGGTAGGAGGAGCTGACGGAGGGGTTTTTTTTTTAATTTGGGAGATATCGAAGAATATGGGGGAAAGAAAAATTCGTCAACCCTAAATAAAATAAATTAGCGACGTTTAGCGACTCTAACTTATGACGTCGGAAATAAAAATATTTAGCGACATTATAGACGTCGCTAAATATGTCACTAAATATCTAAAAGATTAACGTCGCTAAATACGTCTCTAAACGTCGCTAAATCATATAACTCAGCGACGTTTAGCTACCTTAAATAAAATTATAGCGACTATTCTTTTAAAAAACTGAATTATAGTTGCTAAACGTCGCTATATGTCGTCAAACAATGACTTATAGCGACGTTATTCTTTGGAGTCGCTGATATCTTTGATACTAGCGATGTTTTACTTTGACGTTGCTAAAAATATTGCTAATCCCGCAATTTTTAGTAGTGGCCCAAGAAGAGGCCCAGCAGCGCCAGTCAGAGATTATCAGGCAGGGCATTGAGAATGTCCTCCATCTTGCACTCGCCGCAGTCGAGAGAGTTGCCTTAGTCCAGCCACATGTAGCTCTACCTTAGTCCACCACGCAACATCCGAGGCCGAGGACTATCATAGACTTTAAGAGGATAGGGCCGAAGGACTTTAAAGGTACTGAGGAGATTATTTATGTTGATGATTGGATCGAAGATGTAGAAAGGAACCTGCGGCTGGCGCAGATTCCAGATAGCCTACCGGTAGAGGCAGCACGGAGCATGATGTTTGACATCACATTGACTTGGTTCAGGATGGACCCCAGGATCTTAGCGTCGGGACTTACTTGGGAAGCTTTTAAGAAACTTTTCAAGAAAAAGTTATTCCTGGATGTGTCTCTGACATCTCTAAAGGGCCAGTTTTAGTACCTCGTCTAGAAGAGTATGACAGTGGACGAGTATGCGGCAGAGTTTTATAGATTGGGTCACTTTGTGGAGGGACAAAATCCTCGAGAAAAGGCCCAAAATTTTAGAAAGGGTCTAAATAGGAAGATCAAATCCCATACTAGCGGTCATCGCAACACTATATTTGAGGAGATCCTAGCACATGCACAGCAGGTGGAGGATGATTTGGAGCTTGGCTTGAAGAGGATGAGAGATCCTTCAGGATCTAGCAGTAGTACTGGGCCAGAAAAGCGTTCTCACTTTCAACAGCAGCATTAGAGACACTTCTAGTAGTCGAGACAGCAGTTTCCCGCACCAGCTAGAGTGCCAGTGTAGCAGGCACACCAGATTCAGAGGCCAGATCAGCTAGCTATTCCTTGCCCATTCTATAAGAACTGGGACAAGGATGGGATGCGTGTAGGATGAGATTGGGCCAGTATTTGTTCTGCGGATTAGGAGACCACCAGTTGAGGGCTTTTCCTAGAGCTCCAGCTCGTCCAGCTCAGGGCGGGGCCCAGGCATAGATAGTACCCACGAGACCACCAGTGGGACAACAGAAAGGACCTATGTTGCCGATATAGCAGTAGAGGTTCATACAGCACCAGAAGCAGCAGATAGGTATGCAGCAGAGGAGAGCTTTCGCTTTGACCGTTAATGAGAAGGAGCCAATTGCTAATGTCATCTTAGGTTCAGTCTATCTTGATTCTTTTTCAGCTCATATTTTATTTAATTCCGGTGCTTCACATAGTTTCGTATCTATATCTTTTGCTTTAAAGGATCATCTTGAGACTGAACCATTGGCAAGGACTTACAAGATCACGACCGAGGGTGGCATTATCCTGATCAGTAATGTTTGCAAGGATCGTAGAGTTTCTTTGGGAGGCCGAGAGTTGAGCGTGTGTCTACTCGTAATGACACATCCGAGCTATGACATAGTACTCAGAATTGACTGGTTGAGTAGGCACCATGCTAGTATCGATTATTGTGGAGGCAGAGTTTTATTTCAGATGCCAGGAGAGCCAGAGTTTGAGTTCGTCAGAGGAGAAATAGAGCAGAGCGAGAGAGACTTATATGGAGCTATAGTGGAAGATTAGGAGCCGCCACATCCATTAATTGTAGAGTATATGGACATCTTTCTAGAGGAGTTGTTGGGGTTGCCACCAGACAGAGATGTAGAGTTCTCTATAGACTTGGTGCCAGGCACAGAACCGATATCACAGCATGTCTATAGGGTGAACAATAAGGAACTAACAGAGTTGAAGAAGAAGGTGGAAGAGTTGCAGGACAAGGGCTTCATCCTCTCTCTAGTTAGTCAACGTGGGATGCTCCAGTATTATTTGTACCATAGAAGGATGGGTTGGTACATTTGTGTACCGACTATAGGGCTCTCAATAACCTCACAATCAAGAATAAATATCCGTTGTCGTGGATTGGTGATCTGTTTGATCAGTTGAGCGGAGCGAAGGTATTCTCGAAGATAGACTTAAGGTCGGGGTACCACCAGGTGACAGTGAAGTAGGAAAACATTCCGAAGACATCTTTCAGGACTTGGTATGGGAAGTTTGAGTTCTTGGTGATGCCGTTTGGGTTGACCAATGCCCCGGCAGTATTCATGAACCTAATGAATAAGGTATTTCATCAGTAGTTCGATCAGTTAGTTATGGTCTTTATTGATTATATATTGATATATTCGAAGACCCCGGAGGACCATGAGAAGCACCTGAGGATAGTTCTGGAAACCCTAAGAAAGGATATGCTTTATGGCAAGCTTTCGAAGTATGAGTTCTTCCTTGATAAGGTTGAATTCCTCGGACATATGATTACAGGAGACCGGATCTCAGTAGACCCAAAGAAGATTTTAGTAGTAGAGTCATGGTCTACCCTGAGTTCAGTGGCAGGTAATCAGGAGTTTTCTTGGATTGACAGGCTATTATCGGAGATTTGTTCAAGACTTCTCCAAGATTGTGGAGCCAATGACTAGGACGACCAGGAAGGACGTGGAGTTCGTCTGGACTGAGGAGTATTAATCCAATTTTGAGGAACTGAAGAAGAGGTTGACTTTAGCTCCAGTATTGATATTACCATCGGGGACAGGAGGATTTTTTATATATAGTGATGCTTCGGATAAGGGTTTGGGATATATGTTACAGCTAAATGGGAAGGTGATTGCCTATGCTTCCAGCTAATTATGCCCTCATGAGAAGAATTATTCTACCCATGATTTGGAGTTAACAGCGATTATTTTTGCTCTAAAGCTGTGGAAGCACTACTTATATGGAGAGGGTGTAGAGATCTTTACAGACTACAAGAGCTTGAAGTATATGTTTACATAGAAAGAGCTCAACATGAGGCAGCGCGATGGTTGGAGTTGATAAAGGACTTCGATATATCATTGCAATACCATCCAGGAAAGTCCAACGTAGTCGCCGATGCCTTGAACATGTATCTAGTGGCTATGTACTTGACGAAGGACAGATACTTATTGGCCGATCATGATAGCTTAGGTATTAAGGTATTAGTTCCTGGAGTTGCGACACAGATATGCGAACTTTAGGTATAGCCATAGTTGATAGACCGGATCAGAGCCACACAGTTCAATGATGAGTCTCTGAGGAGAATCAGAGCACAGGTCCGGATGAGATTGGCAGAGGACTTCAATATTGCAGAGGATGGATCATTGCGGCATAGTACCAGATTATATGTGCTGAGTGGAGCATTGTGCGAGGAAATTCTTTAGGAGGCACATTGATCTCAGTACTCTATGCATCCAGGTGCCAACAAGATGTATAAAGACATAAGAGAGCATGTTTGGTGGTATGGTATAAAGCGGGAGGTGGCGAACTTCGTATCCAGATGCTTGGTATGTCAGCAGATAAAGGAGGAGAGACAAAGGCCAGGTGGATTGCTTCAGCCTTTACCCATTCCAGAGTGTAAGTAGGAGCATGTGACGATGGACTTTGTATCAGGGATTCTGCATTCTCCAGGAGGGAAAGATATAATTTGGTTTATCGTAGACAGGTTGACCAAATCGGCCCACTTATTGTCATTCAAGGTGGCTACATCTACAGAGAAGCTCGCAAAGATATATGTGTGGCAGATAGTCAAATTACATGGAGTTCCTGTGAACATAGTCTCAGATCGGGATAATCATTTTATATCCTATTTCTGGAGGCACTTGCAGGCTAGCTTGGGCACCCAGCTCAAGTTTAGTATCGCATATCACCCTAAGACAGACGAAAAGTCGAAAAGGACTATCCAGACTCTCGAGGATATGCTACGTACTTATGTTTTGGATTTTGGAGGCTCTTGGAAGGATCACCTTCACTTGGTAGAGTTTGCTTATAACAATAGCTACCAGGCCAGTATCGAGATGTCAATATTTGAGGCGTTGTATAGACGGAGATATCGCACTCCATTAACTTAGGATGATGTTGGTGAGAAAGCCTTATTGGGACCGGAGATGGTCGTGGATGCAGCTGAGAAGGTGAAGCTCATGAAAGATAGACTACGGGTGGCATAGGATAGACAACGGCATTGGGCCGATAGCCACTGGAGGCCTTGGAGTTTGAGATATAGGTTTTATTTGCATTGTTTGTATTGCTTCATTTAGATAGAGTGGTAAGGCCATATTTTATTCTAGGTGGGTGATCTAGTATTCTTGAGGATTTCTCCGACACGGGACATGATTCACTTTGGTGGAGGTGGAAAGCTTAGTCCACAGTACATCGGTCCTTTCGGTATCCTTGAAAGGGTCGGTACAATGGCCTACAGACTAGAATTGCTACCTGCACTAGAGGGAGTGCAAAATATATTTCATATGTTGCAGTTGAGATGGTACATGGCAGACCCTAGCCATGTATTGGATTATTCGGAGATCGAGGTGGGTCCGACTCTCAGCTACCCAGAGCAGCTTGCGGAGATTTTGGATCGCAGGGAGAAGGTGTTGTGGAACCAGACGATTCCTTTGGTACGTGTCGCGTGGAGGCTTCACTCTCCAAGAGAGTCTACCTAGGAGCAAGAGGCCAAGAAGTGCGAGCGATATCCTTATTTGTTTGAGCCGTGATGTATAATTCTGTCTTGCTTGATATGATTATTTTTGTAGCTAGTTTCTTCCTTAAATTTTGAGGACAAATTTTTTTTAAGGTGGGTAGGTTTGTCATCCTCACTTTTTCAAATAGGGGTAATTTAGAAATTTGGCATAGTTATTTTATTTTTAGAAATTATATTTAATTAAAGTACTATATATATTTATTTGTGCTTGTATTAATTATTTATAGTTAGTAGGCTAGCCTATTAAATAGACTTGATAACTTGTGAACCCAATTAGACTTGTCATGACAACTTGTGAGCCCAACATGGACCAAGCTCAATAGACCCATTCCCACTAATTAAATAGGAGGATTATACTAATTGCATTGGTGTAAAAATTTACCAAAATAGTCATCCTTAATTATTCTTCATAATTAGCTAGAAATGGGTAATTTAGACTTTATGTTGTGACTTGGAGAGTAGGGAAAGGGGGACGGATATATAGGTCTCTCTATTCTTTCTCTTCTTCATTTGCACACTCAATTCTAGATCCCTAATTGTGTTCTTCCCCAATTAATTCATTCCTCCATCAATCCTTCTCAATTTATTCATATTTTCTCTCATTCTCATCACTCAAGGAGCATTGGAGTTTGTAATTTCAAGAAACACTAGGAAGAGGAGCTTTGAAAAGGAGATCGTGTCCGAATTGTGTTCGTGAAAATAATTCATTGGGAATCCATCTCCCAATAGATATAGATCTAAATTTTCTTCTAAATTGAGTTTCAAATCATGCATTTGACCATTAGGAACCCTTCCATGGCATATGGCTACCAATAGCAAGAAGTTCTAGGCTCTTTGGTTGTGTATTATGATTTATACATGGTGATTTATGTCCAAATAAGGGAAATTACGAGATTGACACATCAATTGTGTGTCATGAGACTAATTTAGTTTAATTAGACTTAGATCGGGGTTGTGGGACTAGATACATGTGCACAATTAGACACGAGTAGGCCGTATCATGATACAGTGTGATACCGTGTTATACGAAGCTCTATTTTGGGTATTTTACATAATTTCTCTTCAATTCTTATTATAACAAGTTGTATTAGTTATATATATATATATGTTATATATGTGTATGATTGATAATTTTGGGGAAATGAGAGATTTGACTTTTGGTTGAGGTGTGTATCGTGATTCCCCTAAGTGTATATTCTAGGTGTTTGCTTAAATGTCTCTAATGTATTATATAGCTATATGTATAGGACAAAATAAGTGTTTTATATATATATATATATATATATATATATATATATATATATATATATATATTAGTGAAGTATTTTTGTGTGGTTGTGTTGTATGAGAGTATATGTGTACTTGTGTATCAGGATATGCTTTAGTGTCATGCTTGAGTAGTAAGAGTGTTTGGGTGTATGGAAAAGGAAAATTGGGTGAGTGATTTATGTGTGAGTGATATAGTCCCTGTGGGTATCCGCAGCTCTAAAACTAGGTGCAAGATACTAAAGTATCAGTAGAGTATCATAATGTTATGAGAGTTAAATGTCTTATGCGTTAGAAAATAGGATAACAAGAGTATAGTGCATTCTTGGAAGTGAAGATTGGGAGTGCCCATGTTCCAGGAATGGCTGCAACACACCCTGGCAGTAAGCATGTGGGAGTGTATTACTTAGTGGCAGACTACGTTGGCAATTTTGGGAGAGTATTAGTGCAGCTGTGGTTGTTGTTGCTTTGCAACAAATAAGAAGAAGGGGATTAGAGGCTCTGGTATGCAGGGGTGCACCACCTTGTTCCAATGTTGGGGTGCTGGTGCAAGGGAATTAGATGGGGATTGCAGTGGTGTATAGGTGTATCAGTAAGTTAGTATCAGTGAGTGTTAACTGGAGAGTGATATGGAGGGGAGGCTCGGGTAGCTCCAATTGTGCTAAGGACTATTTTGGGGTAGACATTAGTTATACAAGTATGGTATATAGACCAACTGACACTAAGGTAGCAGTATAGGCAACTGAAGGAGTTGATGTAGGAAGGTATCCATTTACAGATGTTAGAAAGGTATCAGTTGTGTCTGTGTGTGCAATGACCACAAACACTAAGTATCAATAAACACAGGTGCTTAAGGGAGAAGTAGCAGTGGTATTAGAAATATTAGTTAGTAATAAGTTAAGTTAGATATTAGTTAATATGCATATCAGTTAGATATATTAGTTGATATGAATATTGGATATCAACTAATAGTAATAGTAAGTATTAGTTAAGTTAGCACTAGTTAATAGTTAGACAGTTAGTTATTAACTGATATCGGTTGGGTTGTAAGTATAGTGAAGTTAGTTACTAATTAGTAGCTCTCAGTTAGTATATTGTGTTAAGATAGGATAATTACTAGACATCAGTTAATTAGATGTCAGTTGGTTATTTCCTTGATATCAGTTAGTGTATTAAGATATTAGTGATATATTAGTATCACTTTTAAGTTAAATAGTTATTAGTAGTTAGTTAGTGTATTAGTTAGTTAGTTGTTTAATTAGTTACTAGTTAGCATATATGGATACATGGAGTATATATATATATATATATATATATATATATATATATATATATATATATATATATTATTTTTATTAGCTTGTACTGGTTAGTTAGTGACCAGTATAGACTAATAACCTTAGCTTGGACCTAAAAATTGGTGTATGACTTAGTATTGATCTAGAACATCATAATTTAGCTCATTTTAGCATTTTATCACTTTATTACACCATTTAACATGATATATCATAAATAGGAATGTTTGACACCAGCTTGCACATCGAGAGACACCTTTGTTCCGAAAACTAGGCGAGTACATCTCTTTGTTAGTTTTTGTTTTTTAATAGTATATATATCATATTTTCTAGAACTATATATTTGATTCCGACACAGTGGTTATACAGACTGGTAATATATGGATCTTGTCATGGGATGTTATCCTCTACCCTGTTCACGGCCACCAAACAGAAGTATATGCGGCACCTATAGCCCACCAACAAGATGGCTACAAATAGGAGCAACTTAGACGTCCCAAATGAGAGATTGTTTTTTTGCTTCAGAGAGACTATACCCTTCCAGACGAGTTATGGATGTGCACACAAGATCGAGATAGAGAGAAGAGAAGAGAGCATCCCTCATTCACTAGTCGGACCGTCAACGGAGTAAAGGAGTCGCTGCTGTACTCGATCTCCATCGTCACATTACTCAGATTAAATATTGTACTTAGATTTTCTGTTTAGGACTTCTTTGTACATTTTAGTTTGTTGTTAAATAAAGGTTTTTCCAAACTTACTTTAATGGCAAACAAGATGGAGACTCTGCTGGGGACTTCATTCTCCTGTGATGAGAATGTCGTAAAGCAGTCCAATGCGTCGAAGCTAGGTTAGACCCAGAGGATGCTGGTTGTACGCTTCGACCAGCAAGCCTATAAGAAAATCCTCTCTGAGGGCAAAGCTTTTCCAAGGCAGGTAAAGCCTAAGAAGAGCCGCAAGACAGGGGTTGCAAAGGCCGATGTGCCCACCCAACTGCAGAGCACGCGTTCCCCATCTCTCTCTGCCGCATGAACCGCATATTATGTGTCCACCTCTCATGCGACAGCCTCTTCTAATAAGAAGAGTGCTCATCACCTGAAGACCCGCAGGACATAGGTTACAAAGGTCGCTGTGCCTCACCCAACTACGGAGCATCCTCTCCCTGTATATTTCTCTCTGTCGTAGGGACCGTATATTACGCGTCCACCTCTCATACGACAGCTTCTTCTGCAAAGGAAAGTGCTCAGCACCTGAGCTCTGGTAGAGGAAAACACTATGATATTGGGAGTTCGAGCACTAAGACACGTTCTATGAGGCCAGGTCAAAAGCTGCATAGGAGGACTATATGATACCGATCAGCAGCCGCGGGCAGATAGCCATATGCAGCCAGGATGACAACAGAAGTTCTGTCTTCGATCGAATCTCACACTGTGTTGACTTCTTGCGCCATGCTGAAAAGAGAAAAGAGGTAAACTTGGACTCTTCATACTACGCACCAGCATGTGCTAGGACGAAGAAGTCTAGGGCAACGCGAGCTTATCAAGCTCAAGCAATTTCTCATGAGATCGACCGTCAGCAGGCACCGCTAACTATAATGCGTGCCCTTGACGAAAAGTTGTACAAAAATGGCCCATGCGTCCAGCCCGCAGTGGCAATTGGATAGAGTCAGTCTAAAGAGTCTTCTGTTAGCAACCTGGGGCAAGTTCTCGTACGAATCATAGGTTAGGAAGCAAAATCAACACTTGTGCACCCATGTGCTCGGTCCACCCGTTCTCATAAGAAGGATGTAAAGGTGAATCAATCCTCGCTCGACTTACGCAACATGATCAATCACAAGTGTAAAGTGAGAGAAATAACTACGACATACTAAGTGTCCTCCCCAAGGCATCATAATGCCAATATTATCATCAACTACTGCTGTAACAAAGCAGCAGTACCTACAAAAAATTAGTCGGCTTTCCAGCGGCTGCAACCAAGGGCACCCATCCGACTGTAACTCGAAGAACAGGTGCAAGCACTAGAGGCAGACAAGATACCCCTCACCTTATGTTATTCTGCTCGGAAGACCCTTTCCATGAGGGGAGGTCAGAATTCTAGCACCTCTAGTCCGTCTCTCTCGACCAGCGAGTCAAGAAGACAGACCTAAAAAGGACAGGCAACAGAACCAACGGAATGTGTTTCCAAGGAACCCGCTCAAAAAAGAAGCTATCAGCCGCTGGGGTCCTTAGAACCCCAGGTGGCTACGCAAGATGGGGGTTGTAATCCCCCAAACCTCTATGACGATCCGACGTTCCAAGAAGACGATGATTCCCAAGGAATATATGTTGAGATTCCTGGGGGTAGCCACCCTCTTCATGTGGACGCAACTTCCTACGCTGGGGGTAGTGTTTCTTCCGAGTTAGAAGAGGATGCAACAGTACCAACTTTTTTGTATGACTATTTACGACAAAAGTCTGAGGCTGAAAATGCAACATCTATTGTCGCAACCATTTCTTCCCATGTGAGAACAACATACATGGCGGGGGATGATCATGAGTGCTCCAGCGATCGACAATGCCTCAAAACCCTCAAGGCCATGATGCAGACCATGAGTTCATCAATGCCTGCCTGGTCAAGCAAGAAAAATATGGCCTCACAACCAGCAAGGGCCTCTTGTCAAGCAAGCCTGGACCCCGGGACCAATGGGGATTCAAATGCAACCACTCTCCCCGTTGGCGATAATCATCCCCTGCCCGGATCATCCTCTCCTTCCACAGTCGATGAGCCACAGTCGATGAAGCTCGAGAAGCAATACAGCAGGTACGAGAACTCCTGGCCCGCCTAGACTCAATGGACAATCGGGACTTATTACGCGATCTCGAGATTTGATAACTGTTTCCCCTCGAGTGGAGAGACATATCGTATCCGCCCAAGTACAAGCCCTTCAACTTGACTCCATTTTATGGGAAGACCTCTCTCTGATAGTTCATGAGTTACTTTGAGATGACAACGGGACATCTACCTCACTATGACTCCCTCCTAACCAAGTTCTTTGTTAGGGAATTTTTGAAAATAGCCTTCGATTGGTTCTACAGCCTCTAGGACAACTGCATTTTCTCGTTCGACAAACTCAAAAGTCTTTTTCTTACTCGGTTCTATGATAGAGTAAATGACATAATGATGTCCTCTTTAATGGACATCACACCAAAGGAGAAAGATTCTGTACGGGAATACATCGAGCGGTACAGGCAAGAGGTGCTGAAGTTACCCCCCGGTAACCCTGAGACCATGCTAATGGATACCTGTCGGAAGAATCTCCTTCCCATAATCAGACTCTAGATGGGCGACTATCAGTTCAAAGAGTGGACGACATTCATCATAAATATTGTCGGTGCTGAGAAGAAAGTAAAGGACGCCCGCCTCTTGGGAATATAGATTCTTGTCGCTGATGATAGGGGAAAGCGCCCTTACAACAGCAGCAACAATAGCGGACATAGCGCCCGGGATGGCAAAGAAAAGCAAGCCCTTGTGGCCAATATAACCAAGAAGCCCGAGCAAAAGCCCGTAGAGGCTCCAAAACCAAATAAAACTTATTCCTTCGAAGATGATGATGTCATGGCCATCTTTGACGTGCTAACGAAGGGAAACAAACTTTGGCTCCCCGATGTCAAGCGCCATATTGAGGAAGTCTAGGTGAATAATCCAAAGTACTGCCACTACCATCGATACATCCACCATGCAACGCAGGATTGCTACACACTAAAGTGGTATATCCAGCGTCTGCTCGACACCAAGGCTCTTACCTTGGACTTCAAGGACAAGACAGTTGCCGCGAACATGGTATCTCTCCAGTTCGGCAACTTCCCGACGATAAAAGACCAAGACGGAGTGATCTCGATCCCTAGGGCAATAATGGAGGTTGTCAATCTTCCGCCATCTCGTGACCAAACAACTAGGCTGATACCTCTTACCACATCACGTAGGGAGTTCAATTAGGTTCATTCGGACCTTACATCAGACTTGATGCAGTAGGTAACACCTTCCGCCACCAAGTCCAAGGACAAGAAATCCAGGTCCTGCTACACAGTTTCTTTCCTTTCCAAAGAAGCTATAGCGAAAACAACAAGGTCAGGCCTGGCATACCAACGTGAGTACGATACCCCTGACAATGGTGCACTTCCAATCACCGCACCTTTAACATCTGATCCGGGTCTATCCCAGCCTCCGACAGCCGACAAGTCTAAGCAGAAAGAAACCCGCTTTGACAAACTACTAAACAAAGATACCGCTCAGGGGATGGAGAAGCCCTACAACTTTGATATCTTGGTATAACTGACCAATACCTTAGCAAAGTTGTTACTATTCGAGCTTCTTTGACTCACCAAAGACACTCGGGTTGATCTAAGTGAGGCATTGCATAACTCTGACACCTACCTATAGCAGGTCAAACCACTAGCTGAGAATCTTGCTGCATACCCCCACTACAATAATATGGTGGATTTGATACCCAATATTACGTTCTCGCAATAAGATATATTGCTGAAGAACAATCAATACGATCGTCCTTTATATTACACAGGGTACATCGGTGCCATCAAGGTAGACCGGATGTACATCGACCTTGGATCGTCAATCAGCATCATCCCACAGAGTCTGCTTCAGACCTTAGGCATCCCGATGCATTACCTCGAAGCATCCAATATTGTCATCAGTGTCTTCAACGTAGGGAGGAGCTACCCTCTGGGCAAGATTCGCATGAAGTACAAAATTGACGACTGGAAAACAGAGGTCACCTGCTACGTCACAAATGTAGACATATTCTACAATGTCCTGTTAGGACATCCATGGATACATCAATATATGATATTATGGTCAACCTTGTATTAGTGCTTGAAGTACGAGGACGATCACGACGTCGTCAAGATAAAAAAATTTGACGTTGATCCATTCAAAGGGGTCGAGGCCTATTACTTATACTCGATCCTCTATAAGAAAGTCCACCAAGATAAAGGTGGCAATGATGTCGACGATGAAGCAGAGACTGGGACAACAACGAACAAGCCCTTAAGAGTCCATCTCAAAGCACACTCCCCCGACGAACCTCCACCCCTCATGGTAAAACTCTATAAGAAAGCACCTAAGCCTCTAGTCCTTCTCCTTCGTAGACCGAGTCGACCGCTGAAAAAAGATCTGGTACCTTCTGCGACTTCTGAACCATTAGTGGTGAAGCTGTGCAGGAAACCTCTGAAGTCGTCACTCGTACTAGGGGTAGATCTCGGGAAAGATGAAGTGGAGTAGTATGTAGCCGCTCATGCTAATGTCTCTTCTCTAGACGATGTAATTCCTGAGGATGAGATCCCTTTATTTTATCAATAAAGGGCTATCTTTGAACTAATCGGATGTTGCATATCTCAACACATTATATCCCATTGAGCACGGTCTAGGCTTGCACCTGTATACATAAGTGACTACCACCTATGCAGTCAACCGAATTTCTCGCCAGTCATAACTCCTACTTCATAGTTCTAGCAAGGAAGAGGGGAGGCAAACTCATCATCTTCGGTAGAGTGGAAAGTCCACAATCATCCATCCTAGAGGAACTGGAGCCAGAATTCGATACCGGCAAAATACTATTTCACTGGTATAGTTCTCAAACCAAGCACCTCATTCAGAAGATGGAGTACTATCTGAAAGATGCTAGGGGCTTGAACTACGACAAATGCCGATGGCTGCCCCTGCGTATGCAGGATCCTGCAGAAAAGTTCGAGGATTACTACCATAAGATCAAGCATGGCTTAGGGTACGTCATGCCTCCCACAATCCCCAAAGGCTCGGATGTAGGAGATGAGTTACACTCTCATTCTTCAGAATCTTCCACTTGGGACCCCAATATCAGTATCGGGGAGATGCTCAAACAAATATTGTCTAACAATATATTGTCAGCTTACCCTGAGGAAGACGACGAGGATCCACCTGAACTCTTTGAAGTTGAACAGTGGGCCCAATGGTTAAACGCACAATGGAAGATGCGTTCGAACAACGCGAACCTCCCACTATGGATAAAGTCTTACAAATTGATCTAGGCAATGAATCCTCCCTTAAACCGATCTTCATCAGTAAGAGTCTGTCCGATGGGGATCGAAAATCCCTATTATAGCTCGTTAGGGAATACATCAATGTCTTCACCTGGAGTTATAAAGTCATGCTGGGACTGGACTACCAAATTATGGTCCACAAACTCAAAATTTTGCCGAACGCTAAGCCAGTAAAGCCACAGCAATGGCGCTTTCGATCGAACATCATGAATGCTATCGAAGCTGAAGTCAACAAACTGATAGCTTATGGCTTTGTCCGTGAGGAACAACATCCAGATTGGGTATCCACCATCGTACCATCGTCAAAAAGAATAAAATGATCCGAAACTGCATTGGCTTCCGTGATCTAAACACGGCCTTCCCTAAGGACGAGTTTTCCCTTCCGATCATTCACATATTAATCGACAATACTTATGGCTTTGAGCGCATGTCCTTCATGGATGGGTTCTCATGATACAATCAAATCAAGATATTTCCTGACGATAAGAAGCATACGTTATTTAGAACATCGATAGGAGTATACTACTACACAGTCCTGCCCTTTGGTCAGAAGAATGCTGGTGCTATATACGATCGAGTTATGAGTACCATCTTTCGGGAATATCTGCGCAAGACAGTGGAGTGTTACGTTGATGATATCGTTGTCAAGAGTCACTCCAAAGATGATCACCTCCAGGACTAGAAGACAGTGTTCGACCTCATTTGTGCACACCAGCTCAAGATAAATCCCACAAATCCTTTCTAGGAGTCTCTAGAGGCAAATTTTTGGGTTTTGTCATAACTTTAAAGAGTATCCATGTAGACCCCGACAAGACTAAAGTTATCCTTGAAATGCACCCACCGAAGAACCTTAGAGAACTTCGTAGCCTTCAAGGAAGACTGGCATACATCAGGAGGTTCATATCAAACCTTTCTGGACGTTGTCAGTCTTTCACTAAGCTTATGAATAAGGGGGTCTCCTTTGTCTGGAATGAAGAATGCTAGCGCGCCTTCGATGACATCAAGGAGTATCTCATGAATCCCTTAGTATTGGTGGCCCCTATTGTGGGAATACCCTTCTTGCTATATGTGAGGGCAATGGATCACTCCCTTGGAGCTCTGCTATCCCAAAAATGTGATACAGGTCATGAATAGGCCATCTACTATCTCAGTAGAATGATGGCCGACACAGAGCACAGGTACAACCCCATTGAGAAGGAGTGCCTTACTCTGGTCTTCGCCATTGAGAATACCCGACATTACGTGGCAGGACAAACCATCCCTGTGATCTCACGAGTTAATCCTCTCAGGGACCTTATGACTAAACCCGGAGCACTCAACTCTCGCCTAGCCACATGGACAATACTTCTGTCACCATACGACATGGTATTTGTCCAACAAAAGGCGGTCAAAGGCCAAGCATTAGTATATTTCTTGGCATCCCACCCAGAATTGGAAACCTTAAAGCTCTATAAGGAGATCCCAGATGAAGTCACGGACTCAAAAATGACCATAAGCGCAGAAGTCGTTTGCCGAATGTTCTTCGACTTTGCTTCAAGAACAGAGCCCAAAGGAGATATCATTGCTGTCTTTGAGATAGTACTAATTTCTTCACACAATCTGGTCATAAACCACACTTACTCACTCACAGAGCCATGCTCCAATAATATGGCAGAGTACAACACCCTCGTCATCAGTATCTAACTCGCTAAATAAGTGGGCGTAGACTACCTGGAAGCCTACGGTAATTCCAAGCTGATAGTCAGTCAGGTCCAGGGAGAATATAAGGTCCAACACGAGGACTTAATTTCCTACCACCAAGCCGTACTTGGAATAATCTCCACCTTCAATGGGTTCTTCATAGAGTACGTCCCTCGGCTACAAAACATCAAGGCTAACTCCCTGGCCATTCTTGTTGCCTCCTTGGTAGTCCCGATCAAAATCCAACAACTGATCACAGTGGTCGGTCAAGAGCTAGTATGCCCAAAGAACAACCTCTTTCTGGGCCTCAAATGTGATCAACTTTGTCAAGTATCACGTTATATACCGCTTCGGCTTGCCACAAGGGAACATCCACGACAATGGTCTACAGTTTGCAAGTCATGCTTTTTATCAGTTTTGTAACAAAAACTGAATCCAAAATATGGCCTCAACTTCCTACAACCTAGAAGCATATGGTCTAGCGGAAGCATTCAATAAGACCATTATCAAGCTTCTCAAACAGTTTGTGTAATCCAATAAACACATCTGGAATGAGAAGCCAGGTGAATATCTCTGGGCCTACCGCACAACGGCCCGGATACCTACTGGCAGCACACTATTCTCCTTCATCTATGGGAGCGAAGTAGTCCTTCCTCTCAAGATCCAAATTCCCTCGCTCCAAGTGGCCCTCTCAAACCAATTGACTGTTGACAATAATCACCATCGACTACTACAAGAGTTAGAAGCACTCAACAAGAAACGTCTCTTGGCTCAAAATTGCATTAAGCTATACCAAATGCGCCTCTCAGGATCCTTCAACAAACGGATCAAGAAGAGGACTTACCAAGTGGGTGACCTCATCTTGAAAGTAAGAAGACCGATGGTCATGACCCACAAGACGGCCGATAAATTCTAACCTAAATGGGAGGGTCCATTTATTGTGGAGTCCATATTCTCCAACGGCGCCTACCGGCTCGCAAAACCCAATAGCGACTTGCTCATTATGTCCATCAATGATAAGTTCCTCAAGAAGTACTATGTCTAAGCTAGACTTGTATTCCTCCTTGTTCATCTCCAGCAAGTGTAAGCACAATATGCACTTCTTGGATGAAAGCCATTGTCGGTATTCAGGAATCTTTAATACGCAATATGTAGTAGATCCTCAAAAGCTCCCTAGTAGAGCGATTCTCAGGTCTATCTACACTTTCAGGTAGACCACTCATAATCTATTCCTTTGGGCATTAATTCACGTCCATATCACCTCTGAACTACTGTCCTAACTGATTATTCCTAGTTGGGTTTGCCATGTCCATATTACTTCTGAGCAAACCTCTTTGTATGACCATGATTGTTACGTCCATATTACCTCTAACATCGGCCTTCATTTAAACTTAGCACCTATACTTAACTCTAAGTACGTCAGTGGTGTTAAGTTCACAAAACCTGCCATATCTATATTACCTCTAGCAGGACTTGTCTTGAACCTATTACTTGCACTCAGGTGCATAAGAA
>JAYESA010000011.1:143132872-143308289 GCA_036927795.1 Iris macrosiphon
ACACTTGCTCTTAGTTTAGATTTCTTGTATACTGTAGTCATTATTATCTTACTTCTGATTTTTATGCATCTTTACCTTTATGTACCAGTTGACAGATATATATATATATATATTTCCTTGTTCATACTTTATTTTCTTTACCTTGTGCTACTTGCTACAACTGCTTTATAGTTTTTATCATTTAACTAGAACTGTTGTTAGAGGTATACTTGCTCCAATTCTGACTGGATATATTTTTTAAAGGATTCGAAAGATTAGTGTCCGACGTTTTCTGAACCTCAGCCTGTCGATGGTGCAGACAGGGACCCCCAAGTTCAGGAGTGATTTTCGGGTTGGTAGCCAGGATCACTAGGACCTCAGTTGTATTTATTAGCTTTTGGTACCGAATTTGTCCCCAGCTTTGGTTTGAGACTTTGTAGTGTATTTGATTCAGGATATTGTTGTTATTATTATTATTGTTGTCTTTAGTAGTAGTTGTTGTTTAGACTTTGTTGTTATTAAACTTTCTTGTTGTCTTATCGTGCTTAGATCGTGATTGAGTATTTGCGTTACATTTATCATATTGATCCTCCATTTGGAGTTGAGATCTTGGCAGGTACTTATATTGTTATGTGAGATTGTTAGCTAGATAGTAGACCTAGACAGTGTTTTACCGCCGATGCTGCAGCGTAGGCTGGACGTACCTACGACTCATGCCCAATTTTTTGGGTGCGGGTCATGACAACAACTATGCGAGAAGATCGAAGATAGGAATGACAATTAATCTAATTCATGTCGTTGACGCCGTAGGCCCCCGGCCGGTAGCAAGCCGCATAAAGGGAAGAAATACAGCTAGCACACTGCATAAATAGGGACAACTCTACGAATGACGCAGGATGTTCATACTCGTCTCCTAGATCAGTTCTTGGATAACCATCATCGTCTCTTGGATCAGTTCTTGATGAGGAACTGTCGCATAAGGTTGGCATTCTCTTCAAATGATGGGTTCTATGATATCCTTTCATGCTCTATCTTTGGCACCAAAAAAGGTGGTAAAACTTGCATAAAGAGAACACACATCAGTCTCAATGAAGATCATAAAAATATACAGCGGACGCATGCCATTTTCAGGAAGCAGCCGCACGCATGGGCAAGAGAAGGCCTCATCCATGCGGCCAAGCAATAGACGAACCTTGTGCACATAGATCGAGTCCTCATCCTAGCAGCCAAGCCACAGATAGTCCCTGGCTATAGGCGACAGATGGACCAAGTCCTCATCTTGGTGGCTAAGCCATAGATAGGCGCTGCACATGTTGCAGATGATTGCTCATCCATACGAAAGAACTTTGTAAGGGGCCTGCGCTTGTTCTAGATGATTTATCATCCACGCTAAGAGGCCGTGTACTTGTGTCTCTATGTGTGTATGTGTCCCTGCCACCATGACATACCCTACCTCTAGAGAAAATGCCAGCATCAGGGTGTTATGGATCGATGCCACTCCGAATGAACCCCACGGTGAGATAGACAGTAGCCCTGAATATTTTCTTTCACAAAAAGGGAAAAGAAGCCAAGAGACAAGTGTTCTCTCTCCTCCCTAGCCAGCCTATTTATTGGCTCTCGAGGTGTGTGAGAAGATCGAGGCGATGAACCAGGCAATTTTAAGGATGAACCTGATGCCTTAATTTATGCGATCCATATTTATCTCCTTAAAAATGGCCGTTGACTCAGAGTCCCAAGAAAATCCACTCAAGGATCGAGCCGAATCCTATATTAAATGAAGATTTGATAGCCTGGCAAAGACTCGTCCATGCGCTTGCCATCCATGCAGCCAAAGTCCTCTCCTCCATACTTCTTATTCGATGTATTCCAAACTTATCAGTTTGAAAACTTTGAAGGGGGTCTTACAGAATCATAAAAAATATGGATCCCTACATCCAACTACCACGTGCCCCAAGATCGACTCAGAAAAAATTAGGTCTTAGAATGACCATGCGACCAAGAAAAGCAGCATCCATGGGCCACAAATATTGGCCGGATAAAGGCCTGACACAAAGATTATGTCTAACACAGAATCCTGATAAATTTTTTTTGAATACCTCAAAAGACGTGAGCACGCTAAACGACAAGAATTTCTCATCAGACTAATAATGACTCCTGACAGGCGTGCAGCGCCACGTATATGATGCCACATGCCTCCCAGAGTCCATGCGTCTCTAGCCTCATGGTCCCTGACTCCATGCATCCTATGTATCTCTAGCCTCATGTGTCCCGGATTCCATGCGTTCCATGAATCTTCGACCTCATGTGTCCCAGAGTCCATGCGTCTATAGCCGTGCATTCCAAACTCCATGGGTTCTATGCGTATCTGGCCCTACATGTTCAAAACTCTATGCGTCTTCTGCGTTCCTGACTCCATGAATTCAACGTGGCAAGGTTCCTTGAGACAAAATCTTTCTATGAGGTCTTTGCTTTTTCAAATGAAGAATGAGCATTACAGAATGCACTGCACATCTATCATTCTATAGTAATGTCGGCTCTCCCGCTGTTGGTGGTTTAGTTGTAGTAAGAGCGGTAGGATTAAGATAAGCGTAAAGTAGCTCCTAAAGTCGCTCTTTTTTTAGCTCACCCAAGAGGGAATAGTTTTCCCCCCAGGACCCCCTTTCCTTATTAGCTGCTCGCTCGGCCGTGTTGTTAGCTTCCCTCTTATGGGACCACCAACCCCAGGTGCATTTACTCAAAGACAGCCATGACTTTCAAAGTAGCGATTCACTTAAGACAAAGAGAGCTTACTGGGTCAATCTCTATGACTATACTTGATGGGGATAGTCTCCCAGTTGAGAAGTTGCAACTGACGTGATTCTCTCCAACTAAATGCGGGACACGTATCAAGCTGACCAAGTTGTGCAAACATAAGGTGAGAACCGCCCAGATCTTCAGCAACAACAAATTCCAACAAACGTCCACGTGGAAGCTCGGCCTGACCCAACTACACGTGGCAACCTGTCCATCATATGCGCCTACAGTTGCAATCGTATTCTATTAAAGGAGCCCCCTACGGCCACCAAAGAGAAGCATATGCGGCACATATAGCCCACCAACAAGATGGTTATAAATGGGAGCAACTTAGTCATCTCAAAGGAGAGATTTTTTCTGCTTTAGAGAGACTATACCCTTCCAGATGAGCTACGTACGTGCACACAAGCTCGAGAGAGAAAGAAGAAAAAAGGGCATCTGTATTCACTCGTCGAACCGTCAACGAAGAAAAGGAGTCGCTGTAATACTCAATCTTCATCGTCACATTATCCAGATTAAATATTGTACTTATATTTTCTATTTAGGACTTCTTCGTACATTTTCGTTTGTTATTAAACGAAGGTTTTCCCAAACTTACATCAATGGCAAACAGTGCAATGACCTTTCATTGATATAGAGTAGTTTAGTTTGGGTTGGTATTGATTAGAATATGTTCGATAAGGAAACTTGGATCCGCTATACTTCTAATCGAGGACATCAGTCAGACAACACCGTAGCAATAGTCAGCAGGCAACTGTACCTTGCTAAGTTGTATCACAGTTCCAGTTTATTATTCTGTATTAGATATTTTTATTCTATGTTCTTGATAATATATCTATTTACCCTAGGACCATTAGACGTTACCTAATATCCGAACCAGATTCGGGTAACGACATCCATCAGTAGAGTCGAGTATCGTCAGTTAGAGTGTTGATACCACGAACCTATCTTACGTGCTTGCATTCCTTGTACGACAGACCATAGGACACTTGACACATCTTTCATGTAGCAGAATTTGTCTCGATATATTCTTGGTGTTATGGGTTTTGTATAGGGATATAGGACTCGTGATATTTATATATGCTTTTAGTAGATTTAGATTTCTATGACTTAGGACGATAGATAGAGGTCATGATCTTGCGTGTCATGAGATAAGACAAGAGTTTACATAGGAGAAAAGAGTATACATCGTACTATGGGCTGACTTCTACACAGTTATATTATTATTCTACTAGCATACTTTAGGTTCCATAGTACAGGGCCTAAGGTGCTTTACTAGCCTACTCAATGTTCCCCTACACGGATTCTTGAGTGTACTACTAGCCTACGAAAGTGTCTATTGAGATCTTTCATGTTTCCATCCTGGAGTACGAGTACTGCTCTCATTTTCATATCACGAAGTTGGTTACAGTAGTTTACCCTTGTTTATGTAGTATTATACTGTTTTACTTTTGGCACTCTATTTCTTGTACCTTGCTATATCCCCTGAGGTCCTGGTTCCTTGCCAGGAATAGGCGAAGAGATTTATCCTAAGGTGTACGATTTCGGAGCATGAGTTGCAGCTGAGGACGAAGTTCTTCTAGAGGAGTTCACTTAATTTGTATAGGGTCTCTAGCTTAGACTGATGACATCTTAGTTTAGCAGACAATAGAATTATCTTTTTTACTATTTTATTTATATTCAGTACTATTTAGCAAATTATTCCCCGTATGACTATTTTGATGATGCAATATGTCATTGAGACTTATTCTCTTTTATGCATGGTATTGGACTTGATTATCTTTGTGTGCATCTATTTCATTTCTGTGGATGAGTTGTAGTTATATTGCATGTGTATAGATATTGGACTAATACTTATTTCTATAGCTTAAGTGCACTCTAAAGGGTCTATTAAATTAGAAAGTTCAATAGAGTTGTACTGTTGGTCATTGCCATGTGGTTTGGTTCCTTATGATTTTGGGACTAAGGTGTCACAAATTGCTACCCTCAGCTTCTGACGCGGTACCGGTTGTTGTGGTTTGTGGGAGATCACTTTCCCCAGGTGCATCATCTCATAGAATAGGTCTTTAAACCTCTCCATTAGTTTATCGTGATTAATTATCTTTATGAATCGTTCAATTTGTATGAATTACAGAAGGATTTCTACCACCCCAGTTATAATCCTATACCGGGGGTTGGAGGAACATTACCCCCTGCCAGTAGTTGAGGTTCTTCAAATAAAGACCTTGATCTCTGGCAAGTATGCGGAATATACCTTCGGTAGGAACATCCACTAGATGGCTCGAGGGCGTCCATACTCTTTGTGATAGTGGAACTGGTGTTGGAAGCCTTGAATGTCTTCTTAGTGCACTGACTGGAGCAGGTGGATTTGGCTGGCCTCCTTTTGAATTTTTTTTTTTTTTGATTAGGTCTCATAGAAGGAGACCCCGAAGATGCATAGCATGAGACGAAGGGCAATTATTCTTTGCTTTCATCTTCACTTGGCATCTATTTCCTGAAATACTGTCGGGTTAGTGCAGCAGGTTACAGCCAGTAAAATACATACTGTATGGCTGGAGTTTCTGCAACTTTAGTAAAATAGCAGTTAATAATTATGTTAGCACAGTGATGCCGTGGAGGAGGCACCTCATGTGTAGAAATAATTTCCCTTGCCTTGCGTTTGTGACACAATACGTCATGCAAGTCATTTGAGGCATTGTTGGCCTTTAACCATATTCCATGCACATGGACAGAGTCCTGGCAAGGGTTTGTGTAAGAGACAGATGCTTTCAGACCTATATCATGCACATGGCTAAGTCTTATGCATAGGTAAATAAAAAACTTTGAGCTAAATCCATTTTATGCGTGCGGGTAAACCTAACGCATGGATATATTGCTGATGTGCCACAAATGACACATGAAGGCTGAACGAACAATGCTCGCACTCCCCTAGCCTTCTTTGATTTAGCACCCACTGGTGCAAAGTAAAGAGAGTCTAAATTGTTCCCATCTCCCAAGCCTTGACGTACAGCATTTCAGGAAATAAAATTATGTTGAAGATAGATTCCTACTTCTTGGGCATACGCTAATTCTTCAAAGAACATAGGCCAGCTTCAAGATCATTGGTGCATGGAGAAATTGGACTCTTCAGGAGCATAAAAAGGGAATCAGCACTGTTCTTCCCTTTGTTGTTCTTCTTCTGCACACTGCGCTGAGTGCACATAGGTTGATTAGAGGACTTAGCACCCGTCCTTGGCATAGTAGTGTTTTCCTTTGCCAAGACTTGAGTATTAAGCACTCTGCTTCCTCTTTAAGCGTAGAGCATATGGCTTTTGAGTAGGTGGGCTCGCATGGCACTAAAGTGCTCTACCAACAACATCTGAACTTTTGCCAAGTTCTTTTGCCCATTGGATTCAGTCCTGAAGATTATGCTCATGCCACCTCGGCGCATGCTCCTTTCCTTGGCTATGCGTAGCCAAAGGAACAGGTACAGGAAGCCGTTTATCTTTTGGTTCTACGGATTACAGAACCCTCTTTGTGGTCATATCCTCTGTGATGTTGGCAGGGTATGTTGTACGAGCTTTAGGGAGCCAAGTCTTTCAAGACTTCTTTGGCTTCACAGTTTGCGGTGAGGGAGTTGAGATATCTCCTGAAAGCATTGCCTCGAAAGTTTTTGGTCGAATTGAATGACTTAACATCTTTTGAGTTTTTCTAATCTTTATGGCATCATATTATGCTACAACCTTCTCGTCGGAGGAGAAGGAGTTCCCCAGCAGAGATATTATTTTTGTAGCCATCACAAAAATATAAGTTTACTGCTTTATATGTTTTTAAATTACATAAAAATAGTACAATAAATTTCCTACTAAAATTCTAAGTACAAAACAAAATATCTGGGGAGTGTATCGATGGAGATCAAGTCATGAATGACTTCTTTACTTTCTTGACGATCCCAATGAGAAGATTGGAAAGATTTTTCTAACTCTCGGCTCACTGGCAAGAAGGGCAGTAATTATGCTCAAAAGTACTCTAATTTTGATTATTTTAGGAAGCACGTGTCCCACCTATTTATATCCATTCACACTGTAATGGTTATATCTGCCTGAATATAAAAATTCACTTTCTTCAGCCTCTGGGCATAAGATTTGGCCTGCCGCATAACTTTCTACAGTAACTGCAACGTATAACACGGATTTGAATGTATGCGCATAACCCGGTCGACTTGACACATGGCATGTGTTACAACGGTTCAAAATACTTTATTTAATATATTCGTTGTTATTTGTAAGGTATGCGCCATTAATGCACAAATTTCCATAATCTCTTCAACTTCGTAACCGCTTCGCTATATAATTACTACTATGCTACGTGGGATGAAGAGAGAAAAATGTTGTATAAAATAGTTTGACGGATAAGACTATGCCGCATGTACATGTGGCAGCATACAGTTGTATACCACCAAACTATAATGATGATGCTGATGTAAGTACTGACATTTCTGTATAACCATTATCTGCAAGATTTTCAAAATGGTACTGCTTATCGGAGTATGCGACTAGGATGTTATGCGCCTAGAACCTTGTCGCATGTCTTAAATCTACTTTCTTTGCCGCATGCCTCTAGGGTTTACTGCCTCTGGCGCATAGAATTTTGTTTGTTACCCAAAGAATCATTGCCTTTGGTTAAATGTCACATGGACTTAATGCCGCATAGACTTTGTGAAGATCAATGTCTTCATAATTTTTAGAGCTCACTATCTCTGTTATATAGTATTTTATGCCACATAAGAATTATCAAAGTTCACTATACTTTGACTTAGAGAGTGCATAGTATATGATTTCACTGGTTAAACTGTTGAATAGGTAGCCTCTGCGCATAGCAGTCATGCGCATGGATGTAGATTTTTTTATGCTTCTACATTGCCTCGGACAATTTTTACGGAGGCCAAATTTTTGCTCAAGTACCCTTTTTGCAAAAATGACAAATTTTGCGAGAGCAACCTCTGACTGAAAATCAAGTATGCCTGTTGCACCTACATGGAAGCCCAGTAAAAACTCATGTAGGAACGATGCAGTGATGCACAAAAGCATCATCTTGCCCCCGATGTGTATGTACAAAATGTAAAGTGAGCCATCAAAGTGTCACTTTACTTCCTTCTCCCATGCCCTCGTCCGAGTTCGAGGGCCTACATCCTAAGGGGAAATATCAAAGAAATGAGTGACAAAAAATATAATTATACGTTTCTTATAGGTCTTAATCCTTGTCCTCTAGGAAAATACTCCACCATACCAACCACATGGGCTACCACTCCGTATGTGCGCAAGTGAACAAAAGAAGAATCTTATATTTAAATACACACTTGGGATTTCCACATAGATGTTGGACTATTTTCTAAAGTTCAAATTCAAAAACCCCAACATTAATCACATATGAACTTTTATATGTAATATTTTTGTATGAGACCTGAACTTTTATATGTAATACTTATCCATGTGATATGTTAATCTCCTATGACACTTTTATGCCGTTTCCTATTTTTATATGTGATTCTTATATAATATCACAGGTTAGACATAAAGACAACAAATTAAATGTCAATATCACATATTCTTATCTCATATCACATGTTATATACTAAGATAACAAGTTACCTAGCAATATCATATAGATTCATATCTCAAATCTACGTATAAAGATAACAATTATACCGCATAAGATCTTGTGTACCATGTAGTACCAAACGGTGACAAGAAAACGAGCAAAGCTCATACCAACTAATAGCACAAGAACTCAAATTATACGCGGTTCGTTTGAAATTGACATACCCCATGGGATAAAAGTGAGAAATACTTTATTGAATCTTAGAAGAAAACCTTCCAAAAAGTTACAAATGCACACATCGCAATCCATAACTCTCTTCTTATGAGATATCTACTCCCTCTCTTTCTTGAAGACTCCTTTAATGGCCACATAAATAATTCTCAATTTAATAGTCTCATTTTTTTTCTTTTGCACCTTTGCTAACCCTAGGCTGGTAGAAAGCCTTAAAAAGAAGTTTCAAAACTTGACCCAAGTTTGGAACAATCTAAACTGTCAAAAAAAAAATCTTTATTATGATCGGCTCAATATTTGAGAAAATCCTGATCAGTAGCATGCCACCTGTATACCAGCAACATGCCATCATTATACTACTAAGCGGATATTGTTCCTTTTTTATGACAGTTGCGACTCCATCCAGTCTTCCCTGATTGCTCGGATGACATCCATCGCACTCCTTAGTAAGCATAACCCAAAACTACAATAATTATATCATATATTCTAATCTAATATCACAAGTTATAAACAAAGATAACTAGTAAACTGAGAATAACATAGATTCTTATCTAACACCACAAATCAGACACAAAGACAACATAGAACTCATAAGGGACGTCCAAAAACTCGAAGGGAAATAAGGGTTAGCAATTAAACTTAGCATAATCCTAGTTGCGATTGAGTATTTTCCTATTCCTTATATCTTATATCCTAAGGCAGGCTCGCAGTAGTAGTACTAACCTAAGTACCACCATGAGTTCGCAACCTTGTTTGAAACTGGACCTGCATGGGCCACCATAAAAATATGTCATGACCCGCACTCTGAATTTAGGCATGAGTCATGGGCACGCCCAACCTACGCCGCATTATTGGCGGTAGAATGTTGTATAATAAGCCAAAATTAAATCAATAACTCATAACATAAATACATATCCACACTAAACTCAATCACTGCCACTAAATTAAATAAAGGCACCAGGGATAATAAAGAAATAATAGTCTCAAATGTGGGTCCATGAGTCTCCCAAATATTCCTAAAATCTTAAATAGTATTATCCAAAATATAACTAGAAATTTCGGAGAACAATCCGGTCCAAACCAGCTAACTAAAATAAACTACTTTACTAAACTACTTAATTGCAACCAGTGTCTGAGCTGCTAACTCTCCATGATCCTCCTGAGGGACAAGATCAGGTTCAGCTATGTTGCCAAAATACGGTCCATAATGTGTGGGGATCTCATCCACATCATAGTTACCTAAAATATTATTATCCAATCAGGATTGGAACGACTACATCACAGTGAAAACAGTTCCAACACATGGTAGAAGCTATACGGTAATAAATAGTAAAAAATATATTATGGCAAAAAAACTAAAATTACAATAAGACAACTAGAATAACTAATTGTTGAAGTCCTGTTATGGCAATGATGTAAAATAATCACAAGTGGTCATAGAAAATAATGGAAAGTATAGGAGAAACAAATAGGAATAAACTAATCGACCTGATTAAAAATACCTTGTCGACATGTGAACGTTTAAGGGTAAAATCTAGCAAACCACACATGTCAGGCATGGATGCTAATATTCCAGTAAGACCATGGGATAAAAAAGGTAGTTCACACGTCCACTAAATATTTCTCCTCCTGACTAGTACAACATGGATTCCGAACCAAATACGATGAAATAATAATAGTCCAGAAAGTCATATATCTCATACAAGAATCCACTATTTACTAATCCGTGTAAGAGTGTCAAGAATAAAATAATCAATACTAAGCATGCATTATAGATACTATTAATTACTAAAAGTAATCATGAAATGTACTCCCTTGTGGTCCTTAGCTGTATTACGAATCAGGTCCCAAATAAGAGTCCAAATCGCCTATGTAGTACGAATTACCTCGTCAAAAGATAATTTATTTAAATTCTGAAATAATTTCTAATATCTTATTTTAATCCTATTATTCTAAATTTTAGATTAAATTTTAATTTTTGTCCGAAGAAACAGAATTTGCCAACTTGAGACTTGTGGCACGCAAATCGAGACATCATATTGACCAAAAAGTCAATCGACATAAAATCTATATTTTCATGTATATTTCAATAGATTTTAGTTCTACTTGAATGCTGGAATCAACAGATTGACAAACTCATAAATTAGTAAAAAAAATTGGCCAATATAGCACTTAGATGATAGTTTCGTCGGTTCCCTGAATACATCTAGGTTGCACGAATTTTATAGAATAGTAAAATTGAATATTTAATTATGAAAAAATAATATGTCGTGTTTTATTGTTTCAGGTTTCTGAAACTTCAAACGGTTCATGATTCCGAATTCGGATCTCCCAAAATCTCGAAAATACCAAAACATGTTAGATTTTGGACAACTGGCACTCTGCGAGTTTTCTAGCAAAATAGGTTCAGAATTTATAAAAAAAATTGATATTCAGAAAATATACCTCAACATGGTTCCAACACAAGAAACGGAAACATATTTTGAGTTCGGAGCTAGGAGCAATGGTTACGCGAAGTTGAAGAAGCTCTAGAACCAAAACCCTCAAAGTCTCTCTCTCTCTCTCTCTCTCTCTCCCCTCCTAATAATAAAGTCGACATGGAAAACCTAATATATATATATATATATATATATATATATATATATATATATATTTACAGAGGTGAGCTGCGACTTATGAACATGAAACGGGGCAGCATCAGGGAAGATCCTGGTTTGAGTCGGCTGAAGAGCCGGCTTTGCTTCCTAGTCTGACTTGGAGAACGAGTCAGACTTGTCCCTGTTGGGTTCGAGGCTGACAGGAAGGCCCTCTATAGCACCCTGGGAGACTGACGCACGGGCCTCATGGCTAGGGTGGTGGCTGACTGTGTATTAGGATTAATTTTAAGGATTTTTATTTACCTAAAATAGTTATTAATCTATTTTCTTTTCGAAACTCATAATAAATATTAAAAATAGTCAAAAAATTATGAAAACATTATAGAAAATATATAACTAAATTTTAAATCATATAAAATATTTAGGGTCAAATTTGGCCTCTAAGTTTTCTACAAAATATCTTAGAAGTCTTAGGAAAATAGATTTTAATTAATAATAATTACAGAAAATTACTAATGGCCTAACCATGGTTCCAAACCCTAGAATGAGCTTCGATGAGTAATAAGGATCTAATGTTCCCTTATTGGTGTATAAATTCTAAATATATACATATTATTATTTAATATTTTATTATTAGTATATTCGGGAAGTGGGTGTTACAAACCTATCATCCTTAAAGAAATTTTGTCCTCAAAATCTAAGGTAGAACAAGTACAAGAAGGAAAAAATACCTCATGGTGCAAAAAGATTGGGGTAACGTTCATACATCTCATCTTCTTCTCCTAAGTGGACTCGCCGGGGTAATGATGCCTCCAAGCAACGCGAACCAACGACATCACTTGGTTACGGATACCTTCTCCCTGCGATCTAGGATCTCCAACGGTTGCTTTGGATAGCGGAGACTTGGTCCAACCTCGAGCTCTGAATGGTCTAGTATATGGCTAAGATCTGAATGGTCTAGACTTGGTCCAACCTCAACCTCGAGCTCAGTTGTTATACGTGAAATATGTTGTGTACTCCTTCTAATGTAGGTGGCAAGTCCAGTCGATAAGCTACGGCACCAACCTTCTCTAGAATACTGAAGGGTCCGATGAACCTTGGATTAAGTTTCCCACCTACACCGAAACGAAATATACCACGTGTCAGAGAAATCCTCAAGAATACCAAATTACCAACCTCGAACTCTAACGGTATACGGCGGCTATCGTCCCACTATTTTTGTCTGTCTTGGGCCACGCGAAGTCTCTCTCTAATTTGCTTCACCTTTTTTGCAGCATCAACTACCATCTCTAGTCCCAAAAATTCTCTCTCGCCCACGTTATACCAGGATAATGGAGTCTGACATCTTCTACCGTACAGAGCCTCGAAAGGAGACATCTCGATATTGGCCTGATAGATATTATTGTATGCAAACTCTACCAGGTGAAGATGGTCCTCCCACGAGCCACCAAAATCTAGTACACATATCCGAAGCATATCCTCGAGCGTCTGAATAGTCCTCTCTGACTGTCCATCCATCTTAGGGTGGTAAGTAGTGCTAAATTTGATTTGGGTACCCAAGCTTTCCTGCATACTCCTTCAAAAGTGGGATGTAAATCTGATATCCCGATTGGAGACGATGCTTACTTGAACTCCATGCAGCCTGACGATCTATCTCACATATAAATCAATGATCTTCTCTGTGGACAATCCACTTTAAAAGGTAAAAAGTGGGCTGATTTGGTCAATCTGTCAACGATGACCCAAATCGTATCCATCCCTCCTGGAGTATGTAGAAGTCTGGAAATGAAATCCATCGTGATATTTCCTATTTTCACTCGAGAATCGGTAGTGGTTGGAGCAACCCTCATGGTCTCTATCTCTCAGCTTTGACCTGTTAGCTCAATAGACATCAGGAGACAAAGCGTGTGTCACTACCACATTTTCTAGGAAAGGGTATTTTATTAATTTTATATTTAATTAAATATTGTGCATGATAAATAATTATTTGTTGTATTATTTAATAGTTGTTAGATGTTAGTTATTTATTTTGGACTTGTGTTAGTGGACTTAACTAGTTTAGTTTAGACTCATGGACCAACATGAATTAATTGGTTAGAACTTAGCCCATTTAGAAAGCCCATTGCTAAAGAGATGGATTAAATTAATTAAACAATTAGACTAGAAGCTTTCCTCCTTAATTATTTCTTCATGAGAGGCCCAAGGGGTATATTGGACATTACATGATAGCTTGAGGAAGGGGAAAGGGGGCCGGCCTATATAGAGGGTGGGAATTATTTCTCTCTCCTCTTTTCATTTCAAAACAAGATCTAGAATTTCCCTCAACCAAATTTCTTCATTCCCACTTTATTTCCCTACCAAATTTCATTCCAATTTCTTCCCAAATAACCATTGGAGGCTAGTGGAGCAAGGATCTAGAAGGAAGAAGCTAGGATCTACAAAGAGGAGTAAGGATCTACAAGTTGGAGCCAATTTTATCTCAATTGAAGGTTACATTGGGAATCCATCTCCCAATAAGTATAATTTAGTTTTTTTTTTCTTAATTTAGGTTCTAAATCTGAGATTTAACCATGGAAAATCAACCCATATGCATAGGTTACCCATAGGATTTGGTTTTGTGTTCATAGGAGGCCAATTGAGAAAGTTATGGTGCTTTTAGTGTCAATTTTGAGGGGTTTTCCCTCCGACACGGGACTTTGTACATGTCATATTTTTACACGGACACGTAAATCTATATTTGACTCTTTGTATTGTTCATAAATAATATATGTGACTTTCATGTCTTTCGGGGTATATTTGGATGTGTGGTGGACTCGTGTCACATGCGTATCCTAGATCTAGTGGGATACGGAGTGATACTCTCCATATGTTTATGCAAATTATATGTAGATCTATTTCTTGTATTCTTAATTCATGGAGAATGTATTTGTACATATACATATAGATATTTATATATATATTATGGTATATATAATTATGCTTCTTGTGTCTTAGATCTATGTATTATGTATGTACTATATGTGTATATATTATGTAGCTATTCTTCTATATATATATATATATATATATATATATATATATATATATATATATATATATATATATGCTTTTTGTGTCTTAGATCTATGTATTAGGTATGTACTATATGTGTATATATTATGTAGTTATATACACATATAGTACATACCTAATACATAGATCTAAGACACAAGAAGCATATATATATATATATATATATATATATATATATATATATATATATATATATATATATATATATATATATATATATATATATATATGTTGTTACTACATAAATGTATGTTATTATTATATGTGTTTAGTATATATTCTATATAGTTGTAACTATGTATATATATGATACTATATTATAACTATGTATTATTGTGTTAGTATATATATATTGTAGCATATGTATATATATATATATATATATATATATATATATATATATATATATATATATATATATATTTAAATGGGTATTTATATTTATTTATGGATGTTATATGATTATATATACATATACATATATGTATAGTTATCTATATATATATTAATATGTATGTGTGTGCATGTTACTATATCGTAATTATGTACATAATACTAGGGATCGTGTATGTATAGTTATTATTTAGTAATTATGTATATAGATATATATATATATATATATACTATGTGGGTTATATATATATATATATATATATATATATATATATATATTATATATATATATATATGTATTATATATATATATTATTTATATATATATACTTATAGCGACAGCAGCTAATGGTGACAGCCAACGTCACCAAAGCAGCAGCAGCAGCAGTCGCTGTAGTAGCAACAGCAGCCAATAGTGACAGCAGCCGCAGTTGTCAACAAAACAGCAGCAGCAGCGAAAACACTAGTAGCAGCGGCGACGGCAGTTTGGCAATGGCTGCAAACCGTCACCAAAGCAGCAGCAGTGGGAACAGTCAGCAGCAGCAGCGACAGCAGATTTAGCAACGGTCAGAACCGTCACCAAAGGGGCAACGTATCAGAGTATCAGGATTTCAGAACTGTTTTTAGTGATAGTTGGCAGATTATATATATATATACTTATATAGTTATAGATATATAGATGTAAATGTATTCTTAAATTGCTAATTTTATTATAGTATATGTATAATATTTAGTATAGTATGTATATATATTATTACGGGTAGTTAATATAACAAGGTATTGGGTATTACCTTGAGAAAACCAAGGTAATTGGGGATACCCAAGATATTGGGTTTGGGTATCAAGTTTGTGAATTATTGTTGAGATATCAAGTTGGTTCAAAACTACGGTACCTATTTAATGTTGTAATTATGATTCTATATTATTAATAATTGTTTTATATATATATATATATATATATATATATATATATATATATATATATATATATATATATATATATATATATGTATATATATATATATATATATTGATGTTTTACCTATGGATTCACGTATCCGGAGATACTGTATCCTAATATTTAAGATATGGCTTTTATGGCTTAGACTTTAGTATCTTGAACCCAATATTTTGTGTTAGACTTATGCAACCTAGAAACAGATAGCTGACCATAGTTGACCATAGTTTGACTATAGTTTGACTATAGTTGACCATAGTTGACCATAGTTTGACTTTTGACTTAGAATTAACTTATTGACCTAGAAATTGATTAGTTTAACTTATTCTCATTCTGAAACCTTGTATTGATGTTGTATTCCATATCTAGGTCTTCGAGGCACCATATCAGACATTTGTGAGACTATTCTTTGGACTTCAGGCGAGTATATTCTCTGATAGTTTCTCATTTATGATATCCTCTATGTTTATTGTATTTAGTGTAGATATCCTTATTCTATTGACACGATAATTACACGGATTGGTATATCCGGATCTCGTTATGAGATGTTATTCCTTGGTATATGGTGTATCTTATGTAAGTCTTATTTCATTGATTATCTTGTACATGTACAAACACTGATTCTCGGGAAGACTAGCTATCTTCTTGGGGAATCTCGTGTCATAGCGTACCATAGTTGGATCTATTATACCAGTCAAGGGTGGAGAGTATTTTAGTGTAGATATGTGATCATACCCTCCTTGTATCAAGTCTTGTATTGAATAGTGTTAATTATACATCGCACGTATGATTAGCCAGGCCATATATCTTGTATCAAATTTCTAAGCCGATCACATGTTAAAGCTAGTACTCACACACTTAGACATTAGTATTCTTGTTCATTGACATATTGCTCATTATTGTATTTATTCCAGTATTTTCTTATTGTATATATATCTCTCGTATTTATTGTGCATCTTGTATATTCACATATATTTACTGTTACATAGTTTTTATCATTGATTAGAACTGCTGTTAGAGATGTACTCTGCTCCTTTCCTGACCGGATATATTTTTCCCAGATGACACTGAGGACTGGTACCCTACACATTATGGACCTTAGGATATTATGGGTCTAGAGTCTGAGACCCTGGTTCAGGAGTGACTTATCCCAACTATAACAGATGACCCAAGTTTATTAGCTTCTTAGTGTTCTTTGTACTGGATTTGTCTCCAGCTTATTTCTTTCAGACTCATTGATGTATTATTTTAGACTCATGAGTTGTATTGTGACTTTTTTATTCTTTATCTTTTTTATGCTTATTCCATCTTAGATCTGTGATTGGGTATATTATCATTATTGGTAGTTTATTATATTGTTAGATAGATTACCCAGACAACGTTCTACCATCGATTTTGTGGCGTAGGCTGGGCGTTGTTTCCGACTTGTACCCTTACACTGGGTACGGGTCGTGACACATTTTTAGTGGTGGCCCATGCAGGTCAATCTTCGTAAGTTATGTGATATCGTGGTAGTGCGACGATTTAGTTGTACTACTGCGAGCCTGCGATAGGATATAGGATATAGGCTGAGGTACTCAATCACATCTAGGAAAATTCTTTTGATTCAACTATTCTCCTTTGATATTGACACTTGATCTCTTAAACTGTCCTTTCCTTGAGTGTCTTACTTCTTGTGCCATATTGATTCTTTCTTTCACTTTGTCTTAGGACGCCGCCTAAGACTAGATCGCAGCAAGGGAGAGCAGCTTCTGAGAGGTCTGCGACATCCCGAGGGCCTGCACTAGTCACTTCTCCGGTGATTGGAGTGTCAGCTGCTTTCGGAGGTCCACCACCAACTCAGAGGATTGTGCCAGCTGTATCTGAGGGGCTTCCACCTTCCGTGCCAGCAGAGGCGACACCGATGTTTACACTATTTCATGAGATGCTCGAGACATAGAGGGCTCAGTCAGAGGCACATCAGAGGCAGACCGATGTTCTATGGCAGGGCATCGAGAGTGCTCATCAGCTTGCTCGTGCCATAGTCGAGAGAGGAGTTTCGGTCCAGCAGCAGGTTGTTCCTCAGGTTGCTCAGCTTCGGCCAGGCAATATTCAGGACTTCAAGAAGCTGGAGCCTCGGGTCTTCAAAGGGATGGAGGGCATCGTCTATGCTGATGATTGGCTCGAGGATATTGAGCGTCTTATGAGGGTGTCCCATCTTTCTGAGGATCTGAAGGTTGAGGCGGTAGGACTTCAACTGTTCGACATCGCTCATACTTGGTTCAGGAATGAGCCAATTCTGGTTGACGCAGGACAGTCTTGGGATGTATTCAAGGACCTCTTCAAGAAAAAGTTCTTCGCCCGGGCAGACAGGCTAGACTTGGGAAGGTAGTTCGAGAGTCTCATTCAGGGGAGCATGTCTGTGGAAGAGTACACTACAGAATTAGACTGGTTGAGCCGATTTGCAGAGTATCTGGTGAGAGAGCCGGAGGTTTGGGCTATATATTTTCGTGAGGGTCGAAACTGGGAAGTGAAGATCCTCATTCCGTCTTTTTATGAGACATACTCGGAGATACTTGCGGAGGCACGCAAGGTTGAGTGGGAGTTGGGTTTGAAGCCCAAGAGAGACCATGATTCTTTTCTGGGGGCCAACAGCAGTGCAGTATCTGCAAAACGTCCTCATTTCCAGTCCAAACCTTTCCAGCAGCCACAACAGAACCGGACTCCAGCTAAGGCACCTTTTTACCAGGCACCACAGCAGTAGAGACAGTTACAGCAAGCTTCCTGCCACTACTACAAGAAGTCCGGCCACATCTGGGAAGTTTGCAGGAGGAGGTTGGTAGTTTGTTTATATTGTGGTACTGAAGGGCATCAGCTAAGGGAGTGTCTTTCCAATCCTCGTCGTACAGTTCAAGGAGCAGCTTCAACTCCAAGGGCATAGACGAGACCACCTGCAATACAGCCGAAGGGACCGCTTCCGACACAGCAGCATCGTTATGTCCAGCATCAGCATCAGGGAGGTACACGTCAGGGACGAGCGTTTGCTATGACCATCGAGGAGGATAAACCCACCGGAGATGTCATCACAGGTCCTATTCTTCTTGATTCTATTCCAGCTTTAGCTTTGTTTGATAGTAGTATTTCCCATAGTTTTATATCTATTTCTTTTGCTCTGAAGCATGGTTTGGTAGCTGAGTCTTTGCTTAGGACTTGCAAGATCATGACCGGGGGAGGCATTATCCTGGTTAATGATATTTGCAAGGATCGGAGAGTTACTCTGGGAGGCCGGGAGTTAAGTGCGTGTCTACTTGTAATGCCACTTCCAAGCTATGACATTGTACTCAGGATGGATTGGTTGAGTAGGCACCATGCTAGCATAGATTTTAGAGGATGTAGAGTTTTATTTGGTCCACCAAGAGAGCCAGAGTTCGAGTTTGCTAGAGGAGCTGCAGAGCAGGGAGAAGGCATTATTTGTGGAGCTATGGTGGAAGACAAGGAGTTGCCACATTCATTGATAGCAGAGTTCTTGGATGTGTTTCCTAAGGAATTGCCAGGTTTGCCGCCAGATCGAGATATTAAATTTTCTATAGACTTGGTGCCAGGTGCAGAACCAATTTTGCAACATGTCTATAGAGTAAACAACAACGAGCTGGCCGAGCTAAAGAAGCAGGTGGACGAATTGCAGGATAAAGAATTTATCAGATCGAGTTCTTCACTGTGGGGAGCCCCGGTATTGTTTGTACCGAAGGAGGATGGATCGGTGCGCATGTGAATTGATTACAGGGCTTTGAATAATCTCACTATCAAGAATAAGTATCCTTTGCCATGAATTGATGATCTGTTCGAACAGTTGAGTGGAGCCAAGGTATTTTCTAAGATAGACTTGAGATCAGGCTACCATCAGGTGAAGGTGAAGCCGAAGGACATACCGAAGACTGCTTTTAGAACTTGGTATGGTCAATACGAGTTTATGGTGATGTCGTTTGGTTTGACTAATGCACCGACGGTATTTATGAAATTGATGAACAAAGTGTTCCACTAGTACCTTGACAAGTTTGTTGTGGTGTTCATCGACGACATATTCATATACTCGAAGACACCGGAGGAGCATGAGGAGCATTTGAGGATTGTGTTGGATGTGCTGAGGAAGGAGAAATTATTTAGAAAGTTGTCCAAGTGTGAGTTTTTCCTGGACAAGGTAGAATTCTTGGGGCATATTGTGACTGGTGATGGTATTTCAGTGGATCCGAAGATGATCGCAGCAGTAGAATCTTGGAAGACCCCGAGTTCAGTAGTAGAGATCAGGAGTTTCTTGGGATTGGCAGGCTACTACAGAAAGTTTGTGCAAGAATTTTCGAGGATTGCCGAGCCGATGACCAGACTCACCAGGAAGGATGTAGAGTTTGTTTGGACGAAGGATTGCCAGGTTGCTTTTGAGGAGTTGAAGAGGAGGTTGACGTCTGCTCCTATTTTAATGTTGCCATCAGGGTCTGGAGGTTTCACTATTTATAATGATGCATCGGAGAAAGTTTTGGGTTGTGTTCTTCAGCAGAATGGGAAAGTGATTGCCTATGCATCCAGGCAATTGTGTTCTCATAAAAAGAACTATCCTACCCATGATTTGGAGTTGGCAGCAGTCATCTTCGCCATGAATTTGTGGAAACATTATTTGTACGAAGAGCGTGTGGAGATCTTCACAGACCACAAAAGCTTGAAGTATGTTTTTACGTAGAAGGAGTTGAACATGAGGCAGTATCGGTGGTTAGAACTGATAAAGGATTTTGATATATCTTTGCAATATCATCTAGGAAAAGCTAATATAGTTGTCGATGCTTTTAGTAGGTATCCGGTAGCTATGTTCTTGACGCAAGATCGATATTTGTTGGAGGACTTGGAGAGCTTGGGCATTGAGGTGATAGTTTCTGGTTGTGCTATACAGATGTGGGGATTGTAGATACATTCATATTTGATGAGCAGGATCAAGGCAGCACAGTATGAGGATGTATCTCTGAGGAGTATCAGAGCTCAGGTGAGAGCAGGATTAGAAGATGATTTCACTATTGCTGAAGATGGATCTTTGAGGCATGGAGTTAGATTGTGTGTGCCTAGTGGAGAGCTGCATGAGGAGGTATTACAGGAAGCGCATCGCTCTCAGTATTCTATGCATCCAGGTGCCAACAAGATGTATTGGGATATACGAGAGAGTGTGTGGTGGTATGGCATGAAGAGGGAAGTGGCACAGTTTGTATCCAGATGCTTAGTGTGCCAGCAGGTGAAAGCCGAGAGGCTGAGGCCAGGAGGTTTACTTCAGCCATTACCCATTCCAAAGTGGAAGTGGGAGCACATTACTATGGATTTTGTGTCCGGACTTATACGATCTCCAAAAAGGAAGGACGCAATTTGGGTCATCATTGATAGGTTGACCAAGTCGGCCCACTTTTTGCCTTTCTAGGTGGGTTTGTCTACGGAAAAGCTGGCAGAGATGTATGTGAGGCAGATCGTTAGGATACATGGAGTTCCCGTCAGCATAGTCTCGGATTGGGATAGTCGTTTTACTTCTTATTTTTGGAAGAGTTTGCAGGAGAGTTTGGGCACTCAGCTCAAGTTCAGTACTGCATATCATCCCTAGACAGATGGACAGTCAGGAAGGACTATTCAGACTCTCAAGGATATATTGTGCACTTGTGTACTAGATTTTGAGGGTTCTTAGGAGGACCATCTCCATTTGGTAGAGTTTGCTTACAACAACAGTTACCAGGCTAGTATAGAGATATCACCCTTTGAAGCTCTATATGGTCGGAGGTGTCGTACTCCCTTGTCATGGGACGATGTTGGAGAGAGAGTTTTGCTTGGGCCAGAGATGGTTATGGATGCAGTAGAGAAGATTCAGTTGATCAGAGACAGACTTTGTGTGGCGCAGGACAGACAGCGGCATTGGGCCGATAGCCACCAGAGACCTTTGGATTTTGAGGTATAGTTTAGTTTTTATTTTGTGCTTGTTATTGGTTGTTTGTTATAGATTTAGTTCTTAAGGTGGTATTTTGTTCGAGGTGGGTGGTTTGGTGTTTCTGAGGATTTCTCTGACATGAGGTACGATTCATTTCGGTGGAGGCGGAAAGCTTAGTCCGCGATTCATCGGACCTTTCACTATTCTAGAGAGGGTCGATGCAGTTGCTTATAGACTAGACTTACCACCTGCATTGTAAGGAGTGCACAACGTATTTCATGTGTCACAGTTGAGACGATACGTGGCAAATCCTAGTCATGTGTTGGATCACTCGGACATAGAGGTGAGCCCTACTCTTAGCTATCCAGAGCAGCCAGTTGAGATTCTGGATCGGAGAGAGAAGGTGCTGAGGAACCAGACTATTCCTTTGGTACGCGTCGCATGGAGGCATCACTCTCCGGGGGAGTCTACCTGGGTGAGAGAGGATGAAATGCGAGAGCGTTATCTATATTTGTTTGTGCCTTGAGGTATGCTATTTTCTAGTTATGTTCTGTTCATTGTTATATTCTTTCATAGTTAGTTATGATTTTTTAGTTCTGTCGGGTAGTTTTCGTCTTTGAATTTTGAGGACGAAATTATTTTAAGGAGGGTAGACTTGTCACTACCATATTTTCTAGGAAATGATATTTTAGTAATTTTATATTTAATTAAATATTGTGCATGATAAATAATTATTTGTTGTATTATTTAATTATTGTTAGATGTTAGTTATTTATTTTGGACTTGTGTTAGTGGACCTAACTAGTTTAGTTTAGACTCATGGACCAACATGAATTAATTGGTTAGAACTTAGCCCATTTAGAAAGCTCATTGCTAAGGAGATGGATTAAATTAATTAAACCATTAGACTAGAAGCATCCCTCCTTAATTATTTCTGAATGAGAGGCCCCAAGGGGTATATTTGATATTACATAATAGCTTGAGGAAGGGGAAAGGGGGCCGGCCTATATAGAGGGGGGGAAATTATTTCTCTTTACTCTTTTCATTTCAAAACTAGATCTAGAATTTCTCTCAACCAAATTCCTTCATTCTCACTTTATTTCTCTACCAAATTTTATTCCAATTCCTTCCCAAATCACCATTGGAGGCTAGTGGAGCAAGGATATGGAAGGAAGAAGCAAGGATCTACAAAGAGGAGCAAGGATCTACAAGTTAGAGCCAATTTTATCTCAATTGGAGGTTATATTGGGAATCCATCTCCCAATAGGTACAATTCAGTTTTTTTCCTTAATTTAGGGTATAAATCTAAGATTTAACCATAAAAAATCAACCCATATGCATAGGCTACCCATAGGATTTGATTTTGTGTTCATAGAAGGCCTATTAGGAAAGTTATGGTACTTTTTGTGTCAATTTTGGAGGTTTTTCCCTCCGATACGGGACTTTGTACATGTCATATTTTGACACGGACACGTAGATCTATATTTGACTCTTCGTATTGTTCATAAATAATATATGTGACTTGTTCGTGTCCGTCGGGGTACATTTGGATGTGTGGTGGACTCGTGTCACATGCGTATCCTAGATCTAGTGGGATACGGTGTGATACCCTCCATATGTTTGTGCAAATTATATATAGATCTATTTCTTGTATTCTTAATTCATGGAGAATGTATTTGTACATATACATATAGATATTTATATATATATATATATATTATGGTATATATAATTATGCTTCTTGTGTCTTAGATCTATGTATTATGTATGTACTATATGTGTATATATTATGTAGCTATTCTTCTACATGTATATATATATATATATATATATATATATATATATATATATATATATATATATATATATATATATATATATGTTATAATATGTATATATGTTGTTACTACATATATGTATGTTATTATTATATGTATTTAGTATATATTCTATATAGTTGTAACTATGTATATATATGATACTATATTGTAACTATATATTATTGTGTTAGTATATATATATTGTAGCATATGTATATATATATGTATATTTAAATGGGTATTTATATTTATATATGGATGTTATATGATTATAAATACATATACATATATGTATAGTTATCCATATATATTAATATGTATGTGTGTGCATGTTACTATATCGTAATTATGTACATAATACTAGGGAGGGTGTATGTATAGTTATTATTTGGTAATTATGTATATAGATATATATATATATATATATACTATGTGGGTTATATATATATATATATATATATACTTATAGCGACAACAGCTAATGGTGACAGCAGCCGTCACCGAAGCAGCAGCAGCAGCCGCTATAGCAGCAACAGCAGCCAATGGTGACAGCAGCCGCAGCTGTCAACAAAATAGCAGCAGCAGCGGAAATACTAGCAGCAGCGGCAACAGCAGTTTGGCGACGGCTGCAAACCGTCACCAAAGCAGCAGCAGTGGGAACAGTCAGCAGCAGCAACAACAGTAGATTTAGCAACGGTCAGAACCGTCACCAATGGGGCAGCGTATCAGAGTATCAGGATTTTAGAACTATTTTTAGTGACAGTTGGCAGATTATATATATATATACTTATATAGTTATAGATCGATATCTATATATATATATATATATATATATATATATTGGTATTTAATATAGATGTAAATGTATTCTTAAATTGCTAATTTTATTATAGTATATGTATAATATTTAGTATAGTATGTATATATATTATTACGGGTAGTTAATATAACAAGGTATTAGGTATTACCTTGAGGAAACCAAGGTAATTGGGGATACCCAAGATATTGGGTTTGGGTATCAAGTTTGTCAATTATTGTTGAGAAACCAAGTTGGTTCAAAACTACGGTACCTATTTAATGTTGTAATTATGATTCTATATTATTAATAATTGTTTGATACATATATATATATATATATATATATATATATATATATATATATATATATATATATATATATATATATATATTGATGTTTACCTATGGATTCACGTATCCGGAGATACGGTATCCTAATATTTAAGATATAGTTTTTATGGCTTAGACTTTAGTATCTTGAACCCAATATTTTGTGTTAGACTTATGCAACCTAGAAATAGGTAGTTGACCATAGTTGACCATAGTTTGACTTTTGACTTAGAATTGACTTATTGACCTAGAAATTAATTAGTTTAACTTATTCTCTTTCTGAAACCTTGTATTGATATTGTATTCCATATCTAGGTCTTCGAGGCACCGTATCAGACATCTGTGAGACTATTCTTTGGATTTTAGGTAAGTACATTCTCTGATAGTTTCTCATTTATGATATCCTCTATGTTTATTGTATCTAGTGTAGATAACCTTGTTCTCTTGACACGATGGTTATACGGATTGGTATATCCGGATCTCGTCATGAAATATTATTCCTTGGTATATGATGTATCTTGTGCAAGCCTTATTTCATTGATTATCTTGTACATGTACAGACACTGATTCTCGAAAAGACTAGCTATCTTCTTAGGGAATCTCGTGCCATAGCGTACCATGGTTGGATCTATTATGCCAGTCGAGGGTGGAGAGTATTTTAGTGTAGATATGTGATCATACCCTCCTTGTATCAAGTCTTGTATTGAATAGTGTTAATTATACACCGCACGTATGATTAGCCAGACCATATATCTTGTATCAAGTTCCCAAGTCGATCATATGTTAAAGCTAGTACTCACACACTTAGACATTAGTATTCTTGTTCATTGACATATTGCTCATTATTGTATTTATTCCAGTATTTTCTCATTGCATATATATCTCTCATATTTATTGTGCATCTTGTATATTCATATCTATTTACTGTTACATAGTTTTTATCATTGATTAGAACTGTTGTTAGAGATGTACTCTGCTCCTTTCCTGACCGGATATATTTTTCCCAGATGACACTGAGGACTGGTACCCTACACATTATGGACCTCAGGATGTTGTGGGTCTAGAGTCTGAGACCCTGGTTCAGGAGGGACTTATCCCAATTGAAACAGATAACCCAAGTTTAGTAGCTTTTTAGTATTCTTTGTACTGGATTTGTCTCCAGCTTATTTCTTTCAGACTTATTGATGTATTATTTTAGACTCATGAGTTGTATTGTGACTTTTTTATTCTTTATCTGATTCGTGCTCATTCCAATTTAGATTTGTGATTGAGTATATTATCATTGTTGGTGGTTTATTATATTGTTAGATAGATTACCTAGACAGCGTTCTATCGTCAATTCTGCGGCGTAGGTTGGGCGTTGTTTCCGACTTGTACCCTTACACCGGGTACGGGTTGTGACAGTGTACCACCTCATTTTCCATCACATGCCACCATATGTGTTTCCTCAGGTCCTTGTACATCTTGTTATCTCCCGGATGTATTGAATATAATACTAGAAACAATGAGCCTCCTGCATGATCTCTTCCCATAGGTCACTATTAGGCACACATAGCCTAGTCCCATGCCTCAGTGAACCGTCCTCTATAATATCGAAGTCCTCCAATAATCCTGCCTGCACCTAAGCTCTAATGCTTCACAGACTTTCATCCTGATACTGCATCTCTCGGATCATGTTCATCAACCCAGGCTGAATCTGCATGCCCATTATTTACGTCTCCACTCCTGGAATAATAACCTCGATGCTCAAGCTATTCAAGTCTGCTAGCAAGTGGTGATCCATTATCAGGTAGATAGCTATTGGATACCTGCTTAAGGCATCAGTAACTACGTTGGCCTTCTCTGGAAGATACTATAGTAAAATATCGAAATCCTTCATCAGTTCTAGCCACCTGTGCTGCCTCATATTCAGCTCTTTCTAGGTAAAGGCGTACTTTAAGATTTTGTGGTCAGTGAATATTTTTACACGCTCTTCGTACAAGTAATATCTCTACAGCTTCTAAGCGAAGATCACCGCTGCTAATTCTAAGTCATAAGTGAGATATATTTTCTCATGTGGCCATAACTATCTAGAAGCATACACTACCACATTTTTTTCTGATATAGAATACACCCTAAACCTTTTCCTGAAGTATCGCTATAGATAACAAATCTACTTGTTCCTAACGACACTGTTAAGACAGGTGTTGTGGTCAACCTCTTCTTTAGCTCATCAAATGCAGCCTGACATTCCTTAGTCCACACGAACTCCACATCCTTTCGAGTGAGTCTAGTCAACGGTTCTGCGATTCGATAAAAATCTTTCACAAATTTCCTATAATATTCAGCCAATCCTAAAAGTCTTCTGATCTCTACAACAGAACTCGGAGTAGTCCAAAACTCTACAGCAGGAATCTTCTTCGGATCCACCGATATCCCATCTCCAGTTACCACATGCCCAAGAAACTCTACCTTATTAAAGAAAAACTCATATTTTGAGAGCTTCTCATAGAGCTTCTCCTTTTTGAGGGTCACCAGCACATTCCTTAGATGCTCCTCGTGCTCCTCTGGAGTCTTTGAATAGATAAAAATGGCATATATGAACACCACCACAAATTTGTTAAGGTATTGATGGAATACCTTGTTTATCAAATTTATGAAGACTACAGGGGCATTAGTCAACCCAAACGACATGACCAAAAACTCATACTGGTCGTATCTTGTCCAAAATATAGTTTTCAGAATATTTTCCTTCTTCACCTTCAGCTAATGATAGCCAGAACTTAAGTCAAACTTTGAAATACTCTCGCGCCGCTCAACTGATCGAAAAGATCGTCTATCCTTGGTAGTGGGTATTTGTTCTTGATGGTGAAGTTGTCCAGGGCCCTGTAGTTGAAGCACATTCATACCGACCTATCCATCTTTTATACAAATAAGATCGGGGCTCCCCAAAGTGAAGAACATGATCTAATGAAGCACTTGTCTAGTAATTCATCAACCTGATTCTTCAGCTCCGCTAGCTCATTATTTTTGATCCAGTAGACCAGCAGCAAAACCGTCTCTGCCCCCAGTACTAAGTCAATAGAGATTTCTAGATCTCTATATGGTGGCAATCTTGGTAACTCCTCGAGAAATATATCTAGGAACTCCACAATAATGGGATATTGCAAGCCCTTCTCCTCTACCATGGCTCCATAAATAATCCTATCACCTTGTTCTACTGCTCCTCTAACAAAATCAAATTCTGGCTCTTTTGGAGGGCGTAACAGCACTCGTCTTCCATGATAGTCCATGCTAGCATGGTGCCTACTCAACCAATCCATTCCGATAAGAACGTCAAAACTCAGAAGTGGCATTACGAGTAAACTAGCATCCAAATCATGGCCTCCTAAGGTAATACGATGCCCCTTATAAGTATTACTGACTAGGATAATGCCTCCACCAGTCGTGATCTTACAATTCCTACCCTAGGATTCTGTTACTAAACTATGCTTAAGCACAAAGGATACAGATATGAAGCTATGCGATGTACCAGAATCGAATAAAGCAGTAGCTGGAAATGAGTCAAGAAGAATAAAATATCCTATCACATCACCCATGGGATATGTCTGCTCGACCGTCAATGAAAAAGCTTGGCCCTGCTGATGAGCTCATCTCTATTGGTGCTGGGCAAACTATTGCTGCTGCGTAGGAAGTGGTGGTCTCCTCAGCTGCGGGGCCACTAGCGGTCCAACTGGTCCTCTCTGGCCTGAGGCTCCACCTATAGGATGTGCAGTAGGGTACTCTCTCATCTGATGCACAGATGATCCACAAAATAAGCACATGCCCAATCTCTTCCTACAAACCTCCCATGAGTGCCCTGGCTTCTTGCAATAGTTGCATAGGGAAGCTTGTTATACTCGTCTCTATGGCTGTTGTTGTACCTGCTGAGCTGAGGCTCTAACTGGGGCACGATACTGCTTTTGTTGCGGGAAGGTCCTTGGTTGAAATTATGGACGCTTTTTCGGCACCAGACTACCATTACTGTCGTAAGCATCCCTGTTCCTCTTGGTTCGAAGGCCCATATCTACCTCGAGTCTCTGAGCCTCTTCCAATATATCAGCAAAAGTGGTATAGGCCAAAGAAATATGGACCTTGATCTCCTGGATCAAGCCCTCTCTAAACTGTCGAGCTCAATCCTCTGGGTCCCTTACCATGTACTCTATAAATTGGCTTAGCCTACCAAACGCTGCATCGTACTCATCCACAGTCATCCAGTTTTTCTCTAAGTTCTGGAATTATTTCTCCAGAACTCCTTTGGCCAATGCAGGAAAGATTATTTTCTTGAAGAGGTCCTTTAGCTGGTCCCAGGTCAGATCGAGATCCGCGAGTCTGGGATCATTTTTGAACCAAGTATGGGCGATATCGTGAATCTACTAGCCCACCGCTTCAATCTTTAGGTCCTCTGAAAGCCGGAAAACCCTCAAGATCCGCTCGATATCCTCGAGCCACTCATCAGCGTAGAGGATTCCCTCGGTCCCCTTGAACGTTCGTGGCTCCATCTTCTTGAAGTCCTGGATGTTACCCACCCTTGGATGAGAGGGCTGCTGTTACGGTTGCTTGGCAACCCTCTTCATGGCTGTTAGGGCAACCTATTGGGAATTTTCTATTCTTGTCCTCAATATTTCTATCTGCTATCTTTGGGCCTCTGCCTGAGCTCTTTGCGCCTCCATCATGCTTCTAAAGAGCTTATGTAGTGGCGGAGGAGGAAGAGAAGAAGGAGGAGGAATGCCTCCAGATCCAGCTGATAAGGCCTCCTAAGATATGGGAGGTGTGGGAAGAGTACCATTAGATCTGGAACTACACGCTCTAGTTTGGGTGGTATTTAAAAAGGTGGAAAACCATAAGGATTCAATTGATATGGCATAAGATAAGGTAGTATTCAAAATAACAGCAATCATGAGAGACCTCTGATAACTCAGAGGGAAATAAGTGTTAGCAATTACACTTAGCAGAATCCTAGTTGTGATTAAGTATTTTTCTATTCCTAATATCTTATATCCTATGGCAAGCTCGCAGTAGTACTACTAACTTAAGTACCACCACGAGTTTGCAACCATATGCGAAACCTGACCTGCATGGGCCACCATAAAAATGTATCATGACCAGCACCCTAAAATTGGACACGAGTCATGGGAACGCCCATCCTATGCTACAGTGTTGGCGGTAGAATGTTGTACAATAAGCCACAAGTATAATCAACAACTCACGGCATATATACATATCCACAATAAACTCAATCACTGACACTAAATTAAATGAAGGCACCAGAGATAATAAAGAAATAATAGTCTCAAATTTGGGTCCAAGAGTCTTCCAAATATTCCTAAAATCCCAAATAGTAATATCCAAAATATAACTAGAAATTTCAGAGAATAATTTGGTCCAAACCAGCTAACTAAAATAAACTACTTTACTAAACTACTCAATCACAGCCGGTGTCTGAGCTGCTAACTCTCCATGATACTTCTGAGGGACAAGATCAGGCTCAGCTATGTCGTCAATATATGGTCCATAATGTGTGGGGATCTCGTCCTCATCGTAGTGACCTAAAATATTATTATCCAGTCAAGATTGGAACGAGTACATCACAGTAAAAATAGTTCCAACACATGGTAGAAGCTATACGACAATAAATAGTAAAGAATATATGATGGCAACAAAATTGAAATCATAATAAGGCAACCAGAATAACTAAATATTGAAGTCCTGTCATGGCAATGATGTACAATAATCACAAGCGGTCATAGAAAATAATGGCAAGTATGGGAGAAACAAATAGGAATAAAATAATCTACATGATTTAAAATACCTTGTCGACATATGAACGGCTAAGCGTAAAATCTGGCAAGCTACACGTGTCTTTCATGGCTATTATTATTCCAGTAAGCCCATGGGATAGAAAAGGTATTTCACACGTCACTAAGTATTTTTTCTCCCGACTAGTACAACATGGATTCCGAACCAAATACGATAAAATAACAATAGTCAGAAAGTCACATATCTCATACAACAATCCACTATTTACTAATCCGTGTAACGAGTGTCAAGAATCAAATAATCAATACTAAGGATGCATTATAGAGACTATCAAGTACTGAAAGTAATCACGAAAATGTACTCTCATGCAGTCCTTAGCTGTGATACGAATCAGGTCTCAAATCGGAGTCCAAATCGCCTATGAAGTACGAATTACCACGTCAAAAGATAATTTATTTAAATTCTAACATAATTAGTTAATAACTTATTTTAATCCTATTATTCTAAATTTTAGATTAAATCTTAATTTTTGTCCAAAGAAACCGAATTGGCCAACTTAAGACTCATGGCACGCAAATCGAGACGTCATGTTGACCAAAAAGTGAACCAACATAAAATCTAGAATTTTGTATAGATTCCTATAGATTTCAGTACTACTTGAATGCTAGAATTGACTAATTCACAAACTCATAAGTTAGTAAAAATTTCTTGCTAATATGGCACTTAGATGACAATTTCGTCGGTTCCCTGACAACATTGAGGTTGCACAAATTTTACAGAATTATAAAATCAAATATTTAATTCTTATAAAAATATATGTTGTGTTTTATTGTTTCAGATTTCTAAAACTTCAAATTGTTCATGATTTCGAGTTCGGGATCTCCCGAAATCTCGAAAATGTTAAAATATGTCAGATTTCGGACAATTGGCACTCTACAAATTTTCTAAAAAAATAGGTTCAGAATTTTTAAAAAAAGTTATATATTCAGAAACTATACATCAATACGATTCCAACGCAAGAAATGAAGAAGCGTTTGGAGTTCGAAACTAGGAGCAATGGCTACGCGAAGTTGAAGAAGCTCTAGAACCAAAACCCTCAAAGTCTCTCTCTCTCTCCTCCTAATAATAAAGTCGGCAAGGGAAACCTAATATATAATATATTTATATATATAGACGGAGGCGAGCCCCTACTTATGAACATGACATGTTGCAGTAATAGGGAAGTTCCCGCTCGCGATCGAGCGGTCGAGGGACGAGCGGCTCGACTTGAGTCAGCTGAAGAATCGGCTTGGCTTCCCAGTCTGATTCGGAGACAGAGTCAGACTCCTGCCCCTGTTGTGTTTGAGACTGACAGGCGGGCCCGCTATAACGCCCTGGGAGACTGACGCACGGGCCCCAGGGCTAAGGTGGTGGCTGACTGTGTATTAGGATTAATTCTTTGGATTTTTATTTACATAAAATAGTTATTTAATTTGTTTTCTTTTCTAAACTCATAATAAATATTAAAAATAGTCAAAAAATTATGAAAAAATTCTAGAAAATATATAACTGAATATTAAACCCTAAAAAATATTTGGGGTCAAATTTGGCCTCTTGGTTTTCTACAAAATTTCTTAGAAGTTTTAGGAAAATAGATTTTAATTAATAAAAATTACAAAAATTTCCAAAAAAATTCTAATGGCCTAACCATGGTTCCAAACCCTAGAATAAGCTTCGATGAGTATGAAGGATCTAATGTTCTTTTATTGATATATAAATTCTAAATGTGTATATATTATTATTTAATATTTTATTATTAGTATATTCAGGAAGTGTGTGCTACAGAATGGAACAATTAATTTTTAACACTTGAAAGAGGTAATATATTTTGATAATTCTCTTTTGTTATGATAGCATCTGTATACTAATTTTCATCTGCCTCTCATTCTAATTTTTAAAATTATTAATGAGAAAAGTTTTTAAATCCGCTTATGTAACGTTTATTACGATACATCGCCGGTCCCAAGCCCGGATAAAGGATGTGGGTTTGTATATAAATTAATATAATAAAATTATATAATTTAATCATGTTTAAATTTTCAAAAAAGGGTCCTTTGGACTTTTGCCTAGGGTGTAAACCTCCAGATTTTTCAGAATTTAAAAATCAATTTTCATAATTTTCTGGATTTTTTTGGAATTTTAAACTAATTAAAAACAAGGTATTCTGGTATTAAAATAATTTTAAATATTTTATTAAATATTAAAATATTATAAAAATAATATTTTTGGGTGTAAAATAAAATATTAGACATAGGATAATTTTCTGGAATTTATTGGACCCCGGAACCATTTTTAAGACCTAAAAACTAAGTTTTTATTAAACCAAAATAAACCCGGTTTAAATGAACCAACCCAAACCGGACCGAACCCTGACTCAGACCCTAATTTATAAAACCCTAACTGGTCGAATTCATTAACCCGACCAGTACCCACGACCCGTACCCGACCCGTACCTTAGCGGGTCGGATCCGGGCCTAAACCGCTGACCCGCAACCTGACCCAACCTACAGTGGAACCCTAACCGCTGTAACCCCCGCCCGCGGCTGATCAGCTCAGACCGCCGCGATCCCCGCCGACGGTTTCGACCCCTCGCCTTCTCCACGGCCGCCCGTCTCCGCCTTTCGCAACCGCCGTAGCGCTCTACCTCCCGTCCGCCCTCTATAAAACCCGCCATCCTCCTCTACAACCACCATCCACCACCCTCGATCCCCTGTCTCCGCCACACGCTGCACCCGGCCACTGTCCCTCCCAGCTCTGCCAACGCCGCCTCCAGCCGCCAGCGCCGAGCAACCGTTGCTCTCCCCGAGGAACCCCGGCCTCCCCCAACCCGAACACCACCACCTTCCTCCGCTGCCTTTTCGGCCTCCCCGACCCGCTGCCTCGATCGACCCGAGCACCACAGCCTCCAGCTCCGGTGATGCCTCCGTCGCAGCTACCTCCAACGCCGCCTCGACGAAGCCCTAGCCACCGCCGCCGCCAGTACCCTAGCCGCCACCATATCGTGCCACCTCACGAGAACGCAGTTTTCAGCCTTCTTCGGAGCCATGTTCAGGTGACTGTATCTCTCTCTTTGCTGCCCCATTTTCCGTTCTGTCTGCTATAACGCATAGACTGTGACCCTCTCGATACCCGTATAATTTGTTCGGGGTATCGCGTCCTGTGGCGATCGTAAACTATGACCCCAAATCAGAAAAATTAACACCATATTTTCCTCGAAATTGAGTGCGCCCCGCTAAACGGGACGACTTGGTCCTGTTCAGACTTCATTGAAAGGTGCGCACCATTAATAAGAACGTGTGGGATTTCGGGAAAGTTGATTTCGATGTACGTGCACACCGGAATCAACGCGTATCCGTCGACAACGCCCCGTATCGACCCTGTTCTGGAACTCGTTATAACTTCATGTATGCACATCATATCGAAATAAAACTTGTGCCATCAGACTCGTAGCAATACGCTGGTCCTGTGACCCAAGTTTGGTTCGATTCTGAGAACATTGACAAAATCGCGTATCGTGGGCCCCACGGCTCCACTTGACGGGCAATTTTGTGATCGGCTCATCGAAATCCAGTTCTGGACGTTCCGTTGGGTTCGTATCGTCGTTCTAGACTTGTTGCCACTAAGTTTGACAAATTTGGAGAACATTGTCTCTGGCACATTTTTTGGTGCGAAGCGGGCCACAGGTGGACCCAGCTTTGACCAGAAACTGTCACTTTTGCCCCTGTGTCCAAATTGGACTCAAGGACAGACAATTCTAGCTATTTGATATCTTCTGAACCTGAGAGTAATGTTTATTTCAGCAATCGGAGGAGTACCTGCAGATCCCGCTGATACCAGAGCAGCAGTTAGAGCCAAGATCATAGGCAAGTGTACCTTGCCATACTTGCAGCACTTGTTTATACTATTTTCTTGATTTATTACTGTAATATCTCTACTTAACCTAGGACCATGTGACAATACTTAGCTTCCGAATAATATTCGGGTGCCAACGCCGTACGTGGAGTTGTGTAACCTCACCTAGACATGGATATCGAGACCCTATACATTCTCGTGCTTGCCTTATCAAGTACGTCATGCCTCAGGACAGCTGACACTATTCATAAGATAGAATCTTCCTGAGATATTTATGGTAATTCTGTATAGCATACAGGTTTATGACATATACTTTATACATGCTTAGATCTCATTATGACTTGCTGCATTAGATATGATCTTGCGTGTCATGAACATGAGACGTGTGATTACATTGGGTGGGAAGAGTATTACCATATCAAAGGTTGATTATATTATATATATATATTATTATCTGGAGGTGTCTTAGACTCTGATACAGAGCTTTGACACATGTAATATCCCTTCGAAAAAATACTGCTATGGGTTTTCCCAACACAGAGCCTATAGTAGTCTCAGCCTAAGTATGATTAATGCTCTCACTTGCTTATCACTTAGCTGGTTATATAGTTTGCCCTATTGATTCATTTGTTATTGCACTGCATTATTTATGGCTTGAGTTATTCTTGTACCTTGCTACGTCCCCTGAGGACCTGGATCCAGATTATGTCCCCAGGAATAGCAGAGGAGATCTATCCCGAGGTATACGAGGCAGGAGCATTAGTAGGAGCAGAAGCAGGAACAGGAGCAGGCACTGGAGCAGTACCAGAACCAGAAGACGAGTGATCGCCGAGGATTTTTCTGAGTATATGCTTTATCCATACTCAGTATTTACTGTTGTTATCTTTATTCTTGACCATTGTATCAGACTTATCCTCGGATTGTTCCCCGAGATATATTTTATTGAGACTTGTTGTTGATTTTATATTCTGATATTGTTTGTATTTATTTCTGTAGATGAGATTAGTACCATTGTCCATATTGTTGTTTTACAACTTAAGTACACCCTGATGGGTCCATTAAATTGGGTTTTTCCATCGGTGTGTGCTGCTGGCCATTGCCACGTGTCTAGTCCCTCGATATTTTGGGACTGGGGCGTGACATAGTTTTTTTGGTGGCCTATGCAGGTCAATGACTAAATTGTTCAGTTTCAACTTAGGGACCGAGCAAGCCTGCACTAAAGATAGGATATTATAGGATCTCATCCACTTGATTGAATCGTTCTTGATCCCTATCTCAGATTCGAATTAAATTCTTGACTTGCATCCTGCCTTGATTCCTCTGTGCGCCTCTTATTATTTATTTTGGATGCAGAGTAATGGATCCACCAGCAAGCGATAAGATTTCTGTAGAACACCATAAGGAGTTATGGTTACCCATGAAGAAGAAGCGACACCAGTATGTGAAGGTCAAGGAAATCAACATGTCTCGAGAATCCAGTAAGATGACACTTCGCCGCAGTTCACTCCACCAATGCCCGTATTATCACAAGGGCAGGCTATGGACGGGCAGCAGATGTTTGAAATGATCTACGCAATGATGCAAGCCTATCAGAAGGTTCAGGAAGAAGCCCAGCAAAGCCAAACGGAGAAGTTCATTTACAAACTTAGCTCTAAGCTACGAAAGTTAATCAGCTCCGTTGCAACGGACGTTCTTGCTGCAGTACGGCCCATGGAGTGCATCACCAGGATAGAGTCCAGCCAGAAGCGGTCGCATGCATTAGCACTAGATCAAGCACAATAGGAAAGAGCTGCAAAGCAACCACAGATGAATCCACCACCGAGAGCAGCACCAAGAACATTAATCCTTCCTACTTGTCACTACTGTGGCAAGATAGGCCATATTGAGAGGGAGTGCAGACGCAAGTTAAGACTGTGCTTGATTTGTGGATCCAGCAAACATTTAGCCAGAGGTTGCACGATGCATCGAGGAGAAGCACCAATGGTTAACCAACAAGCTTTACCAGTACCAAGGCCAGCCTATCCAGCATTGGGAGCACCGCAAACGAGAGTTGAAGGAGTCATACCACCACCTCCAGGAGGGTATCAGCCGAGGCCACCTTTGATACCCCAGGCAGTACTCTTCCAGTAGGTCAGCAGCAGCAGAAGAATACACCACAAGGACGCGAAAAAGCTTTTGCGATGACCTTGGAGGACGCGCAAACTCATGGAGTAGCAAATGCGCGTAAGTTATTCATAGATGCATTGCTTTAGCTCGTGCCTGTTAGTTCGTGACCTTAGCCTTAAACCTAGTAGTTTTAAAATTATTTAATAACCTAGTTTTCTCAGCTGTAGTTTTCTTGCTTTAACTAGATTTTCTTCACTCTTGAATTTGCATATTTTTATTGCTTAAGGAATTGATGTTTTTCATTCCCTATTTGTTTTGCTTAAACCCTCATCCTCTGATTCTCCTTGATCATGATTCTTTGATGGTGTCATGCTTCGAACTTGTTTTTGTAAACCGTGTCATCTCTACTGACCGATTATTTCTATGATTGCGAGGACGCAATCCTCTAAAGGGGGGTATATTGTAAACCCCCAGATTATTCAGAATTTAAAAATCAATTTTCAGAATTTTTTTAGATTTTGCTGGAATTTTAAACTAATTAAAAATAAGGTATTCTGGTATTAAAATAATTTTAAATGTTTTATTAAATATTAAAATATTATAAAAATAATATTTTTAGGGGTAAAATAAAATATTAGACATAGGATAATTTTTCTAGAATTTATTGGACCCCGAAACCATTTTTAAAGACCTTAAAACTAAGTTTTTATTAAACCAAAATAAACCCGGTTTAAATGAACCAACCCAAACCGGACCGAACCCTGACTCGGACCCTAATTTATAAAACTCTAACGTGTCGGATTCATTAACCCGACCCGTACCCACGACCCGTACCCGACCCGTACCATAGTGGGTCGAATCTGGGCCTAAACCGCTGACCTGCAACCCGACCCGACCTACAGTGGAACCCTAACCGCTGTAACCCCCGCCCGCGGCTGATCAGCTCCAACCGTCGCAATCCCTGCCGACTGTTTCGACCCCTCGCCTTCTCCACGGCCGCCCGTCTCCGCCTGCCACAACCGCCGTGGCGCTCCACCTCCCTTCCGCCCTATAAAACCCGCCATCCTCCTTTGCCACCACCATCCACCACCCTCGATCCCCTGTCTCCGCCACCCGCTGCACCCGGCCATCGTCCCTCCAAGCTCCGCCAACGCCGCCTCCAGCCGCCAGCAACGAGCAGTCGCTGCTCTCCCCGAGAAATCCCGGCCTCCCCCAACCCGAAAACCACCACCTTCCTCCGCTGCCTTTCCGGCCTTCCCAACCCGCTGCCTCGATCGACCCGAGCTTCACCGCCTCCAGCTCTGGTGATGCTTCCACCGCAGCTACCACCAGCGCCGCCTCGACGAAGCCCTAGCTGCCGCCACTGCCAGTGCCCTAGCCGCCACCGTGTCGCGCCGCCTCGCGAGAACGCGGTTTTCAGCCTTCTTCGGAGCCCTGTTCAGGTGACTGTATCTCTCTCCTCGCTGCCCTGTTTCCCGTTCCGTCTGCTGTGACGCGTAGACTATGTGACCCTCTTGATACCCGTGTAATTTGTTTGGGGTATCGAGTCCTGTGGCGATCGCAAACTGCAACCCAAAATCAGGAAAATTAATACCCTATTTTTTCCCGGAACTGAGTGCGCCCCGCTAAACGGGACGACTTGGTCATGTGCTGACTTCAACGAAAGGTGCGCGTCATTAATACGAATGTGTGAGATTTCACGAAAGTTAATTTGGATGTGCGTGCACACCGAAATCAACGCGTATCCATCGATAATGCCCCGTATCGGCCCTGTTTTAGAACTCATTGTAACTTCATGTACGCTATCGAAACAAAACTTACGCCATCGGACTCGTAGAAATACGCTGGTCCTGTGACCCAAGTTTGGTTCGATTCTGAGAACGTTGACAAAATCGCGTATCGTGGGCCCCACGGCTCCACTTGACGGGCGATTTTGTGATCGGCTCATCGGAATCCAGTTCTGGATGTTCCGTTGGGTTCGTAGCATCGTTTTGGACTTGTTGACACTAAGTTTGACAAATTTAAAGAACATTGTCTCTGGCACATTTTTTGGTGCGAAGCGGACCATAGGTGGATCCCGCTTTGACCAGAAACTGTCACTTTTGCCCTTGTGTCCAAATTGGACTCAAGGACAGGCAATTATAGCTATTTAATATATTTTGAACCTGATGGTAACGTTTATTTCAGCAATCGGAGGAGTACCTGCAGATTCCGTTGATACCAGAGCAGCAGTTGGAGCCTGGATCACAGGCAAGTGTACCTTGCCATACTTGTAGAACTTGTTTATACCATTCTCTTGATTTATTACTGTAATATCTCTGCTTAACCTAGGACCGTGTGACAATACTTAGCTTCCGAATAATATTCAGGTGCCAACGCTGTACGCGGAGTTGTGTAACCTCACCTAGACATGGATATCGAGACCCTATACATTCTCGTGCTTGCCTTATCAAGTACGTCATGCCTCAGGACACCTGACACTATTCATGAGACATAATCTTCCTGAGATATTCATGGTGATTCTGTATAGGATGCAGGTTTATGACATATACTTTATACATGCTTAGATCTCATTATGACTTGCTGCATTAGATATGATCTTGCGTGTCATGGACATGAGACGTGTGATTACATTGGGTGGGGAGAGTATTACCATATCAAAGGCTGATTATATTATATATATATTGTTATCTGGAGGTGTCTTAGACTCTGATACAGAGCTTTGACACATGTACTGTCCCTTCGAGAAAATACTGCTATGGGTTTCCCCAACACAGAGCCTATAGTAGTCTCAGCCTGAGTATGATTAATGCTCTCACTTGTATATCACTTAGCTGGTTATATAGTTTGCCCTATTGATTTATTTGTTATTGTACTGCATTATTTTTGGCTTGAGTTATTCTTGTACCTTGCTATGTCCCCTGAGGACCTGGATCCGGATTATGTCCCCAGGAATAGCAGAGGAGATCTATCCCGAGGTATACGAGACAGGAGCATTAGTAAGAGCAGAAGCAGGAACATGAGCAGGCACTGGAGCAGTACCAGAACCAGAAGACGAGTGATCGTCGAGGATTTCTTCTGAGTATATGCTTTATCCATACTCTGTATTTACTGTTGTTATCTTTATTCTTGACCATTGTATCAGACTTATCCTCAGGTTGTTCCCCGAGATATATTTTATTGAGACTTGTTGTTGATTTTATATTCTGATATTGTTTGTATTTATTTCTGTGGATGAGATTAGTACCATTGCCCATATTATTGTTTTACAGCTTAAGTACACCCTGATGGGTCCATTAAATTGGGTTTGCCCATCGGTGTGTACTGCTGGCCATTGCCACGTGTCTAGTCCCTCGATATTTTGGGACTGGGACGTGACATAGGGCCTCCAAATGGCTTGAGACGGCCCTATATCAAAGACCAAAGAAAGATAGTATTCATGACTTGAATAACATAGTGTCCATTATTCCTGATTTGGAACAAAAATGGTATAAAGTTCATGTGCCATGTGATCACTGCTAGAGGAAATGAGCTCGTACTTACAAATATACTTGATTTACTAGAGTATCAAGAAGTTGCATTTGTTGGGATCGGACACGTTCTGCAAGCGCTCTGATACCATGTCTGAGACTGACCGCAGTAGAAACTTAGAACAACCCACCTGAGATAACCAACCCATGTCTAACGAATACCAAGCACAGATAAAGACAACGTATATGGCGGTGACTACGCCACCTGGAAAAATCCTAACATTTATAACTCAGGCAAAATTATAAGATTGACAAAACCAATGTTGAATCCTTTGCCCTAATAGGTTCAACCCTCCCACTACACTTAAAAAGAAAAAAAAAGATATTACAATAAAATCTCTCACCAAGCCGTAGCAATTTCTCTAACCGAAGGTGATGGCTCCTCGATCAGATCTCCTCTTTCTTCTGTCTTGGATGGCGAGTCCTAAGAGAAAAGTACGAACTTTCTCTTAAATTTTTTGTGGACGAGCACCCTAAATCTCCACTTTTGTGTCATCTTTTTGTGTCTCCACCCTCACCCATATAAATAGGATGAGAAACCCTAATTTTAGGTCATATGAATTCCTAAATAGGAAAATCCATTATCTAAAAAAGGAAACACCAATTATGGACATCCAAATATGGTAAGATTAAATATTTTATACAATTTTGAATTCTAATCAAATCTTACATTTAATGTAGATTTCCAAATTATATCAAATCAAATATGTGACCATATTTGGGCTCTAAAATTTGCTCTCACCAAATCCAGACTGGATTCCAACAACCTTTCCCGCCAGTTTGATGAGAGGGTGTTGACCCTATGGCTCCTCAACTGGACTCTATGCATGTCGTCCTGCTATAGAGTTCCTGCTCTCCCATGCCACCGATCTTTGATCCCCCGAGCTGATTTGCATCTTCCTTCGTTTCCAACTCCTCGACCGTCACGTCGACACTAGCTGCCATGCGTAGAACCTCTTGCACCATTGGGATCTTGTCGACATCAATGACACGGCCAAGACCGAAGTCCCTGACGATCAGCATTCCCGTGAGTCTTGGCTGCCTGTCCCTGACTTCCATCTTCCACTGAAATGTACTACCATTCTGACGAGCTTCTTCACTCTTGGTTGGCCCAACCAAGCGGAAGGTATGGTTTCCTCGAGACTCGGACTCATGAACAGACCCACCTTTGTGTCCGACACTGAAGCTCCTCCATACGCATGCATCCTCGAGCAGAACATCATGCATTGTGCACGTCATCGATGACCCACAGCTCCCCCGAAACTGTGTGAATGAAGATGCACCTGCCTCAGATTGATTTTGCGGCATACCTTGATCTTCTCCCTGGCATCGAACTACTAAAATCGATGTCGCTCGGTGAAGATTTGATAAACCACCTATCGCCAAAATCACATTCGTGGAATAAACCCCACCTGGAGACTGACCAACTGTCATAGGACCGATAAACTGACCCTCAATCTTTGGATCATCACCATTCGTCGATTTGTCTCGACGAAACGAATCCTCCGTAATCCTCAAAGTATCTCGAAGACTGTCCTCGACAAGTTTTCGATGATCTACCTCCTATCGAATACCCCTTGAGCCTCCATCTGATGTCTGTGGCCTGCTTGTATAGCTCAGTGGCTTGAGCTTGTACATGCCACAACATAAATTTTCTCGAGCCAGCTGTTGAAAATCCTTCATAAGCATCCAATCTTTGTCCCCAAACAAACTACAACACCCATCATCCACCTGCCTCCCTACCGAAATCAAGTTGTAGCGCAAACTCGGTACATGTCGCACACCCTTGAGAACAAGCTTCTCACTAAGCTCCGTTTTCAAGTGCACATCACCGATGCCTACAACTCTAGTGCCCCCTTGTTGCCTATCTTCACACGTTCAAACCTGTCGTCGAAGTAAGACGTGAAGATTCTCCTATATGGAATGGCATGATACGACGCCCCCGTGTCCATGACTCAATCGCCATTATGACATATGCCACAAGGTTCCTCTGCGTCAGTTGCTGCGATGATGAGATCTTCTATAGCCGTGAGATCCTCCTGATAATCTTTGCCTTTCGCCTTCTCAGCTTTGAGCTTCATGCATTTGCTCTTGATATGACCTATTTTTCTACAATTATAGAAGCTCTCCTTGCAGTCCATAGTCACAAGATCCCGAGAACTCCTACCAGTCCTCGCTTGTGACTTGAGTCTTTCTTTCCTTCTAGTAGGAAGCCACCAGAGCGAACTCCTATGAAGATTTCACTTGCTCACGCTGGAACTTCTCGTTCAACAAGATGCTTTTGATTGCCTTCATTGTACAACTACATCCGGAGCAGAGTTGCTCACCGACACCACCAACGTCTCCCAACTTTTTGGCAGAGAACTCAAAAGCAGAAGGGCCTGAATCTCATCATCAATCACCATCTTTATCGTAGACAACTAATTTATGATACCATGAACCTCGTTAAGATATTGTAACACCGGGGTACCCTCCGTGTACTTCGAGTTGACGAGTTGGCGAATCAAAAATATCTCGTTGCCAGTCGTCTTCGTATAGTGTATGCAGCTTCTCCCACAATGCTTTTGCAGAACTCTCCATGGACACGTGGTGAAACATTGAGTCGTCCAACCATTGGCGGATGAATCCAACGGCCTTCCGATCCAGTCGTTTTCAGTCTTCAACAGCTTTGTCTGATGGCTTTGCATTGTCGTCCTCCGACGGACCATGCAAATCCTTGCACCAGAGTAGATCCACCATCCTTGGCTTCCAAATCGCCCAATTTTTTCCTATGAGGGTGATCATATAAGTGTTCATCTGCTCCGTAGACATAGTTGCCAGAAACAAAACTAGTAGCTCTGATACCAGATGTTGGGATCGGACACGTCCTACAAGCGCTCTGAAACCGTGTCTGAGATTGACCGCAGCGAAAACTTAGGCCAACCCACCTGAGATTACCAACCCATGTCTAACGAACACCAAGCACAGATAAAGACAACGTATATGGCGATGACTACGTCACCTGAAAAAATCTCAACCTTTATAACTCAGGTGAAATTAAAATATTGACAAAACCAATGTTGAACACTCAAGAAGAAAAGAAAGACATTACAATGAAACCACTCACAAACCCGTAGCAATTTTTCTAACCGAAGGCGATGACTCCTCGATCAAATCTCCTCTTCCTTCTATCTTGGATGACGAATTCTAAGAGCAAAGCACTGACTTTCTCTTAGTTTTCCTGTGGACGAGCACCCCAAATCTCCACTTTTGTGATATCTTTTTGTGCCTCCATCCTCACTCATATAAAATATAGGATGAGAAATCATAATTTTAGGTATGAATTCCTAAATAGGAAAATCCATTATCTAAAATAGAAAAAATCAATTATGGACGTCTAAATTTGATTACTTTAAATATTTGATACAAATTTAAAATCTAATCAAATCTTATATTTAATATAAAATTTTAAATTATATAAAATTAAATCTTTAATCATATTTGGACTCTAAAATTTGTTCTTACCAAATTCAGATTGGACTCTAACAACATTTTAGATGGCCTATACTAGATGCTTTACTGTTTTACCTACCTTATTTACATTATGAGTTTGCTGAGAAATCGTATTCTTAATTTTTATTATTTTTATTCCTCTTTGCTTTGTAACAATCCTTTCATTATATTCTTTGCTAGAACGTTGACTCATAGGTAAACTAATAGTTAGATATTTTTCAGGTGTTGCTACGTACACATTCTGCTCTACATTATATAATTCTTTGCATTTGATACGGTCGGCACTTCCATAACTTAAATGAACGTTTTCTTTCCTTTCCCATTTGAGGCTAAGGCACATCCTCCTTAGGCGAAATTCCAGACACGTACAACTCATGGGAGTACTGGAATCTATATCTGATAGAGCTAGACGCTAATCCTTTGGGTAGTACAATTTCTGAAGTTTGAAAGGAATATTTGTTGGTGTTTTTATGTTTGGACTATGAAAGATAATTTTATATTGCCTACACCACCAAGTAGATATTTCAATATAATAATTTGCTTGTATTGAGGTGTGCACATGGAGTGTGGTGAGGCACATGACTTTCATATGGGGGTATTTTATTAGGATGAAAAATAATTAGCTCTTTCATGTAAGCTTTTAAGCTTTTTGTCATGCACTTCGAATTTATTTCGTAGGAGCTAAGCGACTCGGGCTCAAGAGCGCTTTGTTGGCGCACTTTGCACTTAGTATGACGTTTGTGCGCATTAGATGCGTTGGTTTTATGCGATGTTGCTAGCGTGGTTGCATGCGCGGGTGAGATTGCTGTGCCGGCAAGAGTAGTCCAGGAGTTCGTGCGAGTCCAGAAGGGAGGTGACGCGAGCGTTCCAGGAGTTCTTCGAGAACTTGTTGGATCATGTCAGCAGATCGCGTATATGATGAATTTTGCTTTGAACACTGGTGGTTTTGATCACCACAGCAGGAGTTCTTTTTTTATCTTTCTTCTTCATCTCTTTGTTCTGTTCTATCTGCGTCTGCGAACGTAAAGAGAAGAACATTTTTATTTCTTATTGCAGCTTCGTTTTCTTTGTAATATGTTCTTAGAGTTGTGTTTCTTAGGAGTTGATCTTCACTTGAAGAGAGACTATCGCTTGTTTCTAGTGAGCCAACTTCTTCATTGGCTTTTGTGATTCGTTGGAATAGAATTTTCAGAAGACAAACGTGTTTGCCGAAAGCTCTGTGTCTCAAAGACAATTTAGATTCTAGTAGAGAGCGAACTTTCGAGTCTCGCTTGTAGCTCTGCTATTGATCCGTGTTCTGCCATGTACTAAAAATATCTTCCTTTCAATAAACTTGTCTACGAAAGCTATAGTGTAGTTTGATCCTTCAGCAAAGGAGAGTCATCATCATCCAGAGAATCACTTCGTTACAAATTAAGTTCCTGTGTGAATTTTTTGTCGGACATTTAAATTCTTTTAAGAAGGTTGCGATTCTGAAATCATCAGAAGAATATATTTTTGTTTCGGCTTTTGGGATGCCTAGCAGCAAATTCAACTTGATGTGACTATTGAAATTTCTTAAGGAAAAAAGATGCTTCCTCTCTAGGGAGACTGACTTGCATGCCTAATGACATGGTTTTTAATGTCACATTATCTTTCTTTCTGGATTTTAAGGCAGCATTATAAAAGAATAAGAAAATGAAGGGACCTAATTGCATATCTTAATTTGTTCTTCCTGGTTTCTATTTACTTTCTTGCCACTTTCTATCCAGACGCACAAAGCACAAAGAATGGGAATGAGCTTATCTATCACTGATCACCACTGGGAATGGAATGCAGGTACATCATCAGTTCATAATTAGTAAAGAAAGGGGTTTGCTTTTAAAGCTGTGTAGGTTTACATGTACTTGTTAGCGGGGCAAAAGGTGAGACCATGTTGTTAAACATTCTTTGTACAACGAGTCTTTATCCAAAATTTAAATTTTGGAGTGGGCTGTTTGAATCATTTTTTTTCCATTCAATCAACATGTTAAGAGATCCAGCGCCTAAATGAACCATCCTTTATCTGGGCTTGAAACTGGTAGTTGAAAATATAAACATTAAGACAGGTTCAGAGTTTTGTTGCATGAATGGTTTAATGATTATTGGTTCATCTTCTGTTGTGCTATAACAGATTAGAGTTGCATAAAAGGGGTCCTTCATTTTTTTTAAAAATTTAATTATTTTTTGAAGCAGTAGCTTAGACTAGACTGGTCCAAGAAAAAAAAAAACTATGATCCTAGGAAAGCTGATGGCTGTTTGAAGAAAAATCAAATAGAACTTACAAAAAAATTGAAACGTTATCTTATTCCTAAGCGGACTTTTCATCGCTTTTTTCAGGACTTGTTTAGGACCTCCAAAATGCTACAAAGAATTCTGCTTTGTGTGGTTACAAGACTGACTGCAGCAATTACTTAAGCTTGGTGGGATGGCACTAAGGAACTATAGGTTGAGGAGTTAAAACTGCTGGATTACTAAAGCTCGCTTTCCTTTATTCCATCGAAAGTTTTTAATTGTTGGAAATTCTTCCATGATTATTTTCTAGAGATGCCTCAAATGAATGCTTGCTCGCCTTTACATTCTGCTATCTTGAAAAATATATATGTGGAAAAGCTGATGTGACCTAAGCGACTGATTTAGATACTTTTGTTATACATATATATATAGTTGATGGCCATTTATGACATATCTACATAAAATAATATAGGGGAATACTCCAAAATTATAGTTACCAGAAGGTAAAAAAAAAAAATCTTCTGGATATGAAAGTGCCTGCAAACAACACGGATTCTTTGACCTGACAGGTGAGCCAAGTGCAATGCATACGAGGTGATGAGCTTACGTCTTTCTAATCTAGGTTATTTTGATACCATTTTGAATTTTCTGTCATTGCACCAACACACTTAGAACTTTTATGAGCATTGTTTCGTTACTATGTTAAAGTCTCTCATACTAAAACTCTAGAATTTTAGTAAAGCTTATACTAAGGAAAAGGATAAGCTAAATATTTGAAATAGGGTGGGGTGGGTGTGGCTAACTCGTGTAGCCAGAAATTTGAAATAGGGTGGGGGTGCGGGTGGATGTGGGGGTGGGTGTCGCTAATTCGTATGGAAAAAAAAAAAAAAATTGGTTGGACTGGAGCTCATCGTCGACAATATATATATATATATAATTTTTTTCTATTTTCAACTCCAACAAAATAAATGGAAGGAATAATACGTTTCCGTTATTCGATTCATCGATTTTCAGTCACCCAGTCAGAATCGTATACCTCTTTCCGATATCAGAAGAATCACTCGGAGTTCGGTGCCGACAGTGTGATTATACATGGATCTTATGTTGGCATGCTTAATAAGGAAGGTGGGGATTTATTTTTGTTCTTCTACTTTTTCACACTGAAGCTGACAACAAAAATATTAGCTCGCTCTCTCGCTCTCTCGCTCACGGAGAAGAATATGATTCCAACAGAAGATCATGGAAGCGAAATCACCTTTTCTTTAGCTTCTCGAATCAAATAAAGCATACCACTTGATCTCCACTCTAGACTACTTAGGTAATTAATTGCCAGCATTGGCACCTTCACAAAGCAAAGCAAAGCAAGAATAATTCCCAACTATAAAGCCCCTCCACACTCGCACCGGAGAAAGAGAGACCTTGTGTTGTTTCAACTTCTGTCGACCCTCTTCCACAGATGGAGAAGAAGCAATCAGGAGTGTGTGACAAGCTCTTCCATGCCTTCAGCATCAAGCCCGCTCTCCAACCGCTCCGTCGCCTCACTTTCGGCCACCAGGACCCCGTCCACAGCACCACCTCCTCGCCGCCCCTCCTTGCACACTCTACAAACACTGACAAGAAACACTCGGCCCCCCCCGGCGCAAAGCCGCAAGGATCCAACGTGGCCGCGGCCGAGAAGAAACTGCACGAGGCCACGGCAAACTTGAAGGCTGACTTGAAGCATGCTCAGGACTTGATGATGTCTAAAGTGCCGGCGGCGAGGGCGGATCCGGCACCTGCACAGCCGCACAAGGCAACGAGGCCGCCGAAGAAGGATCTGAACCAGAAGATGGACGAGTTCATCACTCGCACTTACGGGAAGATAAGGACTACTTCTGGTGTGGGAAAGGCGCCCGTCAAATAATGAACTGGAAGAGAAGGACGTGCATGGCTTTGCCTCTCAATATATATATGTATCAGTCAATATAGTTAAGAGTGCCACTGTTCCTTTGCTTTGTTGTGTGTTACTTGAGAGTGTTTTCTTTTTTAATATTGCATCGTGAGAGACCTTTGCTTCTAGAGTCATACAAATAAATGTATTTGTTCACTTAGACATCTCTATCCTTGTATTAAACTCTGCTAGTACCGAGGCTTAACAAAAGATGAAAGAACGAAAGATGGAAGAACACATGGTCGAGAGATCAGAGATTCACACAAAAGTTCCTACTCTAACTATTCTCGATTTCCACGAAGAACTATATAAGGATTTTGATTACAACTTGCTCTCAAGATTACAAAAGAATCAGAATTAACGAAACTTCTCGTTTTTCCTTGCAATGCAGTTATAGACGGACAGAACATAGTTACAATAAAACGAAAACTACCTTCGTTCTTCCTTGCAAAACGCAGTTGCAATCAGACAGAACGAATCAAGAAGGAAAAGGAGAAGAAGACAGAATAAAAAATTATTCTTGCTAGGGCGGTGAAGACCACCGTTGCTCAAAGCAAGATTCGTCCTCTATCGACGATTTGCTCCCAGGAGCCAGCAAGTTCACAAAAGAACTTATGGAACGCTCGTAGTCACCTCTTTGTGTGACTCGAACGGACTCCTTTGGACTCCTCTTTCTCAACTTTTTTTTGTATGTCTCAAGAGGAGGCTAGAGGGCCCTTTATATAGGGAAGGATGGAAGCCCATCCTCATTTTCTTTCCGATGTGGGACTAAAAAGTCAATATAAAAAATTGATATCCCACAATCGCAGCCAAATGCATAGCCCGCTCAGCACACGTTCAGCACCCGCTCAGCGCCCGTCCAGCGTCCCTTTAGCACCCGCTCATGCAACACTCGCATGCAACACGCACATGCAACCCGAGCATAAAACTCGCGCATAAAATGAGCGCAGGAGCGCAACAACAGCACACAAGCGCCTTGCAAGGATGCTGACGTGCTTAGTGCAAAGTGTGCCAACAAAATGCCACTTTGCGCCCTTGAGTCGGAGTCCGAGTCCGGGTCGCTAAGTCCCTTTGGGGCTTAGCTCCTATGAAACTAATTTTAAGAGCATGACAAAAAGCATAAATGCTTTCATGAGGAGTTAATCTTTTTTTCTCCTAGAAAAATACCTCCACATGGCACCCATATGCCCCACCACACCTCATGTGCACACCTCAACTCATACAAAGTATTATATTGAGATACCCACTTGGTAGTGTAGCCAATGTGGGGCTATCTTTACTAGTCCAAAGGCAAAAACACCAACAATCTCCCACATATCTGAATATATATGGGTTGAGCGTCTCCACAGTGACTGTCCATCATGCATTAGGATAGATGTCACTTCGACTTGAATCTTCCCGCATGGGTCAAACAATAGTATGATACAATAATGGACTAAGCCTTGAATTATGCATCATAGCTGCAATTTTTTCACTCACACAATGACATCAGTTGTACTTCTAGTTGCACATTAAAGGCCCTGTGCACACCTGGTTTCGGTGTATGTATTTTGGGCGTCTACAAGTTTTCTCTCAAGAGACGGCCTATATCTCTTTCCATACACTCAAGGTGAGTTCTGTTAAAAAGTCCTTGGTATGAAGCCTCGAGCTTCCTTGTGGTGCTACTCCGCTATGACATGGCCCAGAGTCGAGGCTAAAGCTCATTGTGGTGTCATGCCACTATAGCATGAGGTCCCAGCCTCTTTGTAGTGCCAAACTACCTAGCATGAAGCCTTACGCTTCCTTGCGATGTTACGCCACTATGACATGGCTCGCGTAGCAGAGGATTTATATCTTTTACCTTTGTGGTATCACACCACTATAACATGAGGACACCAGCCTCTTTGTAGTGTTGCCTACACTCTTTATTCTACATCATTAGGCTACATGCCTATGTGCGGTACTACGCCTCTGTGACATGGCTCGCGAAGCCGAGGCATTACCCTTACCGAGGGACCTCTTAGTGGTGTCACCCACTATAGAATGGAGATATTATGCTCCTTTATAGTGCTACACTATTGTGCTTCTTGTTAAGCACACCAGACATTCAAAATGCCTTAGAAATCATTAAGACATCTAAGTCATCCTCCTACAGGACTTATTCTATACAAAAGAACAATTACAAGACAATAATGGTTCTGGGTCCGTAACCCCTCAATGTCTCAAAGGACTACCCACTCTTCCTGATATTCTCCTAGTCAATGGTCCTCCCTTGAACCAATAGTTAGATGCCTAATAGATTTCTCTTTGAACTAATAACATAAAACTAAATGGTAGGATTGCAAAGACACAATATCAGAGGTCTTCCAAGCCCATATATGTTTTGTCCTTGACTATATGCGGTGTTACGTCGTTGTGACATGACCCAAAGTTGAGGTTCACTCATTTGTGTGGTGTCACGCCACTATAACAAGGAGTACTACCCTCCTTTATAGTTCTTGGGATCAGCTGGCGCTGGAGGCCTTACATAAACGGATCTGCCAGACTCTCCTGGCTCCGATCATCAAACACTATAATGATCTAAGTTGCGCTCATTCAGTATCCTGTACTGGCCCTTAAGGCCTATCATAAACGGATCCGCCAGATTTACCTAACTTCGATCATTAAAGCACTGTAATGATCCACGTAATCTGCACTCATTCAGTGTCCTGTGTTCTTTCCATATAGTTCTCTTTAAACTATTAAAAAGATGAACAGATGCCACTGTTATTTTTACAGTATGTCAGTATCACCTGAATTTGTGTACTAACCATAGGAAGATCATCTGAGAGCTTCCAGAGCCATCCAGCTTTATATGTTACATCTTGATAGTACAAACAACTATGAGAGTAAAGATTGCTGTTTTGACTTCCACGATATAGTAACACTACCCCTGGAGAAGTCACATCCTCATATGGATCTTTCACTCTTCTTTCCTGAGCACCAATTGGCATCACCGAAGCCTTCCTTCATATCTAGATAATTGTTGTAGCACAGGATATACTACTGTGTTCTCCTGAGAATTCTGACGACTCTCTTCACAGCTTTTAATGTTTAACACATATACTACTTGTGAACTGACTCGGCATCCCTACAGAAAAGCTATGTCAGGCCTAGTGGTACACGCAGCTTGAATCATTCACCTGATGATGCTTGAGTACACTAATTGTCTGATATTTTTCCTTGGATTTGGCTTCATATTCATGTCAAACCTAGAAAGTTTTGTCCCTGATGCCCAAAGCATGTGATCAATATTTCATGCTGAGAGCTTGTGACTAATCAAGCCCACCTGGCATCCAGATTATCTTATATGGCATCCAGTTTATCTTATATCCTCAGGATGACATCTGCAATCCCATGTCCTGAGTTTGGACAAAAAAGACATATTTGTTAGTGACACTTCTATGTTCATAACTGGGACTAGCAAGTCGTCCACATAGATACAAACGATGACTCCTCCATTATCAGCGAACTTCGTGTACACACACTTGTCCATCTCGCTGATCCTGCAAAAACTTTGACTAGATGACTTGTCAAACTCCTGCTGCCACATCCTGAGAATTGCTTCAGGCTGTATCGAGATATCACCAACTCGCAGACTGTCTTCAAACCTGAATGACAATAGTTCTGACTATTGTCCGTGAATCTCTTATGTTTATCTTCATCCAAGACTTATTGTCTTTCCATCATCTGACAAATAATCAGCTTACAAATAGCAGTTACGACAATCATCATCCTGATCTATGACACCCTCATCGAGGTGCCAAAGAACTCAATCCCCTATTATCTGGAAAAAAACCCTAGGAAGATAGCCTTGTCTTGAACTCAACTGTTCTGTCTTCATTTATCTTTATCGACTTGAAGATCTGATAAGCATCTTATTGGTTTAGCTCCTTAAGGCAGATTGACCACCACCCAAGTGTGGTTAGAGGTTATTGAGTCATACTCATTATTTATAGCTTCATTCCAGAAGATAGTATCTCTGGTCTTCATCTCCTAATCATAGGTAAGCGGATCTGCTTTCATATGATAGGTGACGAAATCTTCTTTGAAGTCCTTCACTCTTCTTACTCGCTTAGACACTGGCTATGCGAGTTCTAGTTCAATTATTTTTGTTGGGATGACAATTTCTTCTTAGACTACATCTTTGTTGGAAGTTTTAGCCTCCTGTGCACCAACACTATTTTCTAAAATTTATCTTCTTAGCCTTCTTAGACTACATCTGCGATAATAATGTTCTTGTGCCTTGCAAATTTATCTTCAAGGAGTTCTGTATTGCGAGATTCAATGATATAATTTAATTCAATATCAAAAAAATCTTCAAGCATTACTCTTCTCAGCATCACCCTAAAAGATTATCTTCGTAGTCCTCGATTTCAGCTTCTGAATCTTTAATTTTGGAAGCTTCATAGACGACAAACACCCCACACTCGAACGACGTTCAAGTTGGATCTGACTCTGAACCAGAGTTCCTGAGGAGTGACATTGAAAGTTGTGTATGTCACTCTATTCAGGTAGCCGTCAGCACAGCCTCTCCCTGGAAGTAGTTTGGAAGACCTGTAGTCAATAGTATTGAGTTCATCATCTATGTCAACGTCATGTTCTTCCTTTCAGACACCCCCACACTCAGATGACGTTCAAGTTGGGTCTGACTCTGAACCAGAGTTCATGAGGAGTGATATCAAAAGTTGCGTATAGCCATCTGTTCAAAATAAATATATCCGTCAGCACAGCTTCTCCCCAGAAATAGTTTGGATGACCCGTAGTTAACAGTATTGAGTTCATCATCTCTGTCAACGTTATGTTCTTACTTTCAGCTACTATATTTGATTAAGAAGAATACAAAGCAGTTATTTTATTGAAAATTCTATTTTCTCTGCAGAACGATGTGGATTCAATAAACCTATACTCTCAGCCTAGATCACTTATGAGTCTCTTTAGTTGTTTCCCCATTTAAAGTTCAGCCTCAACCATGAACTTCTTGAACTTCTTGAACTTCTTGAATATTTTATCTTTTAACTAGAGCAGATAGACGAACACATACTTTGAGTATTCATTGATGAAAGTAATAAAGTACTTCCTTTTGGCCTTAGTGGAGAACTGCTTGAAGTCATAAATATCTGAGTAAACCAACTCCAGAAGATTTGTACTTCGGTTTACTCGTTTGAACAATTTTCTTGTGATCTTTGTCTGCGCACAGACTATACACTTCTCTACCTCCTTACCCCCATATTTGAATATAAACCCTAGACTAGACATCTGGCAGTACGAAGTAAATATCCTAGTCTGGGGTCCCACAACTCTTACAATGAGACTTCAGTCACAAACAGAAGCTCGAACATCCATTTGAAACTGAACGCCTTATTTTAAATTATGTCTCCTACCAAGATATCACCATCTGGCAAACATGGATGTTCACCCTCAAGTCTGCAACAGCCTTTCTGAGATCAGGTCCTTGGTAATCACGGATATGTTGCTACACACACTCTTTTGACTGTAACTTCTAGAAGTTCATAACCATTGTCTCAATCCCAGATCCTCTGCTTGATCCTTGCTTGCCATTAATACCTTTACCACTGAAAGGTTCGACCTTGATCAACAGCTCTTCCTAAAGCACATATGGCTAGATGCACCAGTTTCTATCTACTGGTCAGCAACCACGCCATAGGACTTAACATGTGCAATTAAAACAACCAAGTTAAGTAATCAAAGGAACCAAGTTTAGTTATACCTTGCTATATTTGTTTGGATTGGTTCTACTTCCAAGTTCCAATTTCAGCTAGGCGTCAAGTCCTCTATAGTGTAGTGACCTTCATGTGTATAGGCCATTATGCGCTAATCCATACGCATAAGCCACCATACGCTAATCCATGCGTATAAGCCACCATGTGTCAATCTATGCGCATAAGCCATCATGCGCTAATCCATGCGCATAAGCCTTCATGCGCATCCTGCATGCGCAGATACCATCATGCGCATTGAGATACTATGCACCCAGTTCTGCCATGTGCCAAGACGCCAAGACTTCCAATGCGCTGCCATGCGCCAAGTCTTGCAAAGCTTCAAGTCCTGTCATGCGCAAAGGTCTGCCCCTTGTGCGCATACTCTACAATCCTTTGTCATATTATAATCTTCCTTCCAACTGGAATACGCGTCCTTCAGTCGCTATCTCCTCCATCCTCAAAATGGTAGGTACCGACAACTCAATTTCAACATTTGACAAAGGACTCATTCCCTCATCCAAAAGTTCAAAGTGAATTATGTCAATCTTCTCAAGTTTGTGAAAACTTGTGTCCAAAAGACTTAACGAATATTCTCCATCTTTATTCAGATCTTGCTTTGAGATTGTTAGTCCCGAGGCTTAACCAAATATGGAAGAATGCATGGTCGAGATCAGAGGTTCACACAAAATTTCTTACTCTAACTATTCTAGATTTCAACGAAGAACTATATAAGGATTCTGATTACAACTTGCTCTCAAGATTATAAAAGAATCATAATTAACCAAACTTCTCATTCTTTCTTGCAATCGCAGTTACAGATGGACAAAATAGAGTTACAATAAAATAAAAACTACCTTCGTTCTTCATTACAAAATGTAGTTGCAATCAGACAGAATAAACCAAGAAGAAAATAAGAAGACAGAATAAAAAATTATTCCTGCTGGGGCGGTGAAGACCACCATTGCTTAAAGCAAGATTTGTCCTCTATCGACTATCTACTCCCAGGAGCCAGCAAGTTCACAAGAGAACTTTTAGAACTCTCATAATCACCTCTTTATATGACTCAAACAGACTCCTTTGGACTCCTCTTTCTCAACTTTTTTTGGTCTGTCTCAAAAGGAGGCTAGAGGGCTCTTTATATAGGGAAGGATGGAAGCCCATCCTCCTCTTCTTTCTGATGTGGGACTAAAAAACTAATATATATAATTAATATCCCACAATCGCAGTCTAATGTATAGCCCACTCAGTGTTCGTTCAGCACCCGCTCAGCACCCGTCCAGCACTCGCTCAGCGCCCGTCTAGCGCCCGCTCATGCAACATGTGCATGCAACACGCACATGCAATCTGAGAATAAAACTCGTGCATAAAACTAGCGCACGAGCGCAACAACAACGCACAAACACCTTACAACGATGCTGACGTGCTAAGTGCAAAGTACGCCAATAAAGCGCCACTTTGCTCCCTTGAGCCCGAGTCCGAGTCGCTAAGTCCCTTTTGGGCTTAGCTCCTATGGAAATAATTCCAAGAGTATGATAAAAAAGCATAAATACTTTCATGAGGAGTTAATCATTTTTCTCCTAGGAAAACACCCCCATATGGCACCCATGTGCCCCACCACACCCCATGTGGATACCTCAAATTATACAAAGTATTATATTGAGATACCCACTTAGTGGTATAGCCAATATGAGACTATTTTTACTAGTCCAAAGGCAAAAATACCAACAAACTCAAGTATCCATAAAAGTTGTAGATCATAATCCTTTTTTCTATTGGAAATAACTGAACGTACGGGCTCATAGTACTTTAGTTTGGATACCTAAATTTAAAGAGTTTTTTTGTCAAACAAAGTATAAAGTGTTGGGAAAGAGCACAAAAATTTGTTTCCCAAATCGAGAGAAATTGTGAGAACCAAAAAAGTACAACCTAGGCACAATCCAAAATTCAAACATGAAGAGCACAATACAAATATGAAAATTTGCATGAAAAAATCCTGATGAAAAAGTACAGGACCATCGGAGTCCAACTCGTAAAATCCTTCACTAATGAATTCAAGAGATACACTATTTACAAAAAAAATCTACCATTCCACGCAAGTTAACACAACTCTCCAAATAGCAATAGAAATATATTACAAAGAGGAATAGAGTTACCGAAGACAAGAAGAGGAGAACGAACCGATATGAAACTCCTCGAAGCAATCTCCTTCTCCAAATCAAACCCTAGAACTCCAAATAACCTCTTTTCCTTGGTTGAATAATTGCACTTAAGAAAAATCTTATTTTGATTGTATATGCTTAGAGATTAGGGTTACAAAACCCCTATTTCAATAACCCAACTCCCTAAAATATTTGGATCGTTGATCGTGATCTACCCAGTGTCAAAAAAATACCAAATTTGGGCCTTCCGCTTCTGAAAATAGGTGTATGTATCGACAGTGTTCTGAAAATCGATTTTGGAAGTATCGGCACTTTCCAGTAAAAATTGGCAAAAGCAAATAATGAGGCAGTAAACCGCTGATATACGGCTACTCAGTAAAAAAAATAGGATGTTCTCCACATAGGTTGAGAAATACCGATAAATCTTTCCCTTTCCAAGTAGGTGTGGGAGCTCGTCATTTCGACGACCCTTCTATATTACTCTAATTTCTCCTTCCACAAAATCTTCATGAGCATATCCGCTCTATTGCCATATATATGCACCTTTTTCTACTTCCTTTGCTTTAAACGCATCCCGTATCCAGTTATACCAAGTTGTAATATGCTTAGTCCGACTATGAAATTTTATATTCTTTCCAAGGTGAATAGCAATTTGGTTGTCGTAAAGCAAAATATATTGCTCTTGCATGCTTTAGCCTCATCTCTTGTAGGAACTTATTTATCCCATAATAACTCCTTGCAAGCCTCCACCTCCTCAATAAATTGTCTTTGTCGTATACAAGGCAACACACTTCTTCAACTGCGACTACGACAAAACTATCCACCAATATACGTCAGGATAGAGCCCAAAGTTGATATCCTTGTATACACATCCCCAACCATATTAGTGTTAGTATATCCAACAAGCTTTTCGGCTTGTTACTCTCGAATGAAAGTGTCCAATTAGCAGTGCCCTGAAGATACAAAGGATCCATTTGACCGCTCTCCATTGTATCCTTCTCAGATTAGAAAGATACCTGCTAATCATGCCTACTGTAAGAGCAATATTCATCTTATACACACAATAGAATACATAATGACTCTCCATTGTTGAGGCATATGAAACTCTCTATATATCTTGTTTTTCGTCCTTGGTTAATGTCTACTTCTCCACAATAAGCCAAAAGTGAGTTGCAAAGGGGATGCTCACTTTTTTTGACTCGTCCATCCCAAAATGTTCAAGTATGCGATGAATATACTTCTCTCGAGACAACCAAAGAAACATGGACTCTCTCTCTCTCTCTCTCTCTCTCTCTCTCTCTCTCTCTCTCGCACGCACCTGATCTCCATCCCAATAATAGTCTTCGCTATGCCCAAATCCTTTATAAAGTAGGTCACGTCTAGTTGGCACTTTAACTTTGCTATCCTGATAGCATTTTGACCTACCAATAGCGTATCAGCCACATAGAGAAACAAAATAATAAAATCATCCCCAAGAACGTATTTTGCTGATACACAGTGATTTGATGTCATACTGGCATAACCATGATCTCCTATAAATGAATCGAACTTCATGTACTACTGCATGAATTAATCCAGTTTCAGATCATACAAACTCTTCTTCCACCGACCACTACAACAAAAATACATTTTTATAACGGCTAAAAAGTGTTATAAACAAATTTTTATAACACTTTTTTTGTAAGCTCTTAGGCATTATAAAAATTGGTGTTATAAATATTTCTAAAAGTGTTATAAATGTTCAGTACATATATAGCATTTTTTTTTACTAAAAATGTTATAAATGAGACAAACATATATAAACTTTTATTCAAAGTTCTATATATATATATAACATTTATTTTCAAAGTGTTATAAATAGGAAATCTATATATACCAGTTATTTTTTAAATTATTGTAAGCCCCCTGATTTTCAGAATTGTTAATTTGGATTTTTCTGCAATTTTCCGGGATTTCTCTGTAATTAAAACCTAGGCCTTTGGCAATTTCATAATTTTTAATTACGATTAATTAATATTAAAATATTATGAAAATAATATTTTATGGTGTAAAATGGAAAACCGGACATAGGGTAATTTTCTGGAATTTATTGGACTCCGGAAGCATTTTTAAAGCCCTAGAAACTATTAAATAAATAAACCGAATTAAACCCGTGTCAACGCCCAACATCCACATGAGAGCCAAAGCCAAGCCCAATGAGCGTTGACCCAGCCCAAAACCTAGGTCAAACCCTAGTCCAATTTCTGTATGTATAAATACATAATTTCCTAAGTTTTCTCCACAAAGAAAATAAAAAAAAGAAAAAAAAATTATTAATAAAGCCCCAAATCCCTAATTTCCTAAACCAAACCCTAACCCTAACCGACCGCCGGCCGACCCCTCCGGCGAGTCTCCGGCGGAGCACCGCCCAGCCACCCATCTCCTCAACCCTCTGCCCTAGCCGCCACCCATCTCCGCCCATCACCTTTCCTCTCCTCCCAGCCGCCATCTTCTCCCTAGTCCACCGCCCGTTCTTCTCCTCCTCCCGCTCCACCAACGACCCGACGCCGACTGCTCCGCCTGTCTCTGCCGAGACACGCTCCCAGCCACTCCTCCAGCCACCACGGAGCACCACCACCCTCCACTCTCAGCACTCTCCCCAACCAGCGGCCTCCCATCTCCGCCCGACTCCACCCTCCATCATCCTCCTCTCCGGTCAGCCCCGATCTGCCGCAGCCTCGCAGTGTAGCGCCGTCAGTCGACGCCCCGCCACCCGACGACATCCTCCTCCTCCTCCTCCTTCCCCGCACCAGCAGGCCAGCGCTCCGCCCGAGCCCGCCACCTCCAGCGCCTCGCCGCAGCTCCGTCGACGAGCGTCGCCTGAGCCGTCCGCAGCTCGACTTCGTCGACCCCGTGCCCAGCTCCATCCGGCCAAACCCTCGCCGTTGGCCGCCTGAACCCTAACCCTAACCTAGACGGACACCGCCTGGACGCAGGACACGAAGCAAGACACTCGGATATGAAGAATCAGTCTTCACGGAGCCCTGTTCAGGTATTCTTTTCTCTCTCCTCGCTGATCCAATTTCTGTTCCGTCAGTTACGTCGCGTAGACTGAGTGACCCCCTCGATGCCCGTGTAACTCGCTCGGTGCATCGCATCCTGTGGTGATCGTACACCGCGATCCAAAAACAAGAAAATCAATGCCTTATTTTACCCCGGAACTGAGTGCGCCCCGCCAAACAGGATGACTTGGTCGCACGCGGTCTTTACCGAAACGTGCACGACATTGATACGGTCGTGTGGGATTTCACAGAAGTCAATTCGGATGTACGTGCACACCGGAATCAACGCGTATCTACCGACACCGCCCCGTATCCGTCAGTTCTGGAATATGCTGTAACTATGTGTACACACGTCAGATCGAAACAAAACTTACACCATCGGACTCATAGCAATACGCTGGTCCTGTGACCCAAGTTTGGTTCGATTCTGAGAACGTTGACAAAATCGTATATCGTGGGCCCCATAGGCTCCACTTGACGGACGATTTTGTGATCGGCTCATCGGAATCCAATTCTGGAAGTTCCGTTGGGTTCGTATCATCGTTCCTGACTAGTTGACACTAAGTTTGATAAATTTGGAGACCTTTGACTCTGACACGCTTTTCGGTACAAAGTGGCCCACATGTGGACCCCGCTTTGGCCCGAAAATATCATTTTTGCCCTTGTGTCCAAATTGGACTCAAGGACAGACATTTCTAGCTATTTAATATTTTTTGAATCTAATGGTGATATTTATTTCAGCAACCGGAGTAGTACCTGCAGATCACACTGAGACCAGAGCTACAGTTGGAGCCAGAACCCCAGGCAAGTGTACCTTGCCAAACCCTGCAGCTTTGCTACTTATCTCCTTGACTTAGTTATACATCAGTGGGCAATTATACCTTGCCGACTTTATATTTCTTGTTGCATTTTCCTTGTTTCATTTATATTGCTGTGCATGCTTGACCTAGGACCGTGTGACGTACTTAGCGTTCGATTATTAGTCGGGTGCCAACACCGTACGCGGTGTTGTGTATTGTCATCTAGAGATGGACATTCGTGACCCCTTTACATTCTCTTATTTGTCTTATCAAGTACACTATAACCCAGAACACTTGACACTATTCATGAGACAGGATCTTCCTGAGATATTCATGGTGATTCTGTATAGGATACAGGACTTGACATTGATATTATATTTATAGACATTATATGACTTGTGCATTAGATACGATCGTGCGTGACATGGACATGAGACATCATGGACATGAGATGTGTGATTACATTGGGTGAAGAGAGACACACAGGCTACAGGCTGATCATATATATATAAACCCCTATTATTATGAGGCACAAGACTCTGAAGCCCGAGCTTGGCCCATTACTCATTATTACTGCTGCTACCGGCTCCTCGACACAGAGCTTGTAGTGACTTCAGCCTGAGTTCTAGTGCTGCTCTCATCTTGCATATCACTTAGCTGGTTATTTAGTATTCCCTTATTATTCCATCTGTTGCTGGAGAGACCCACATGCTACAGGTTGACTATATTATGCCGGCTACTCAGTCTTCCGCTGAGCTAGACCATCTCATGATACCACTGCTACCGGCTCTCCTACACAGAGCTTGTAGTTGTTTCAACCTGAGTACTATTGATGTTCTCTCTTGCATTTTACACAGATGATTACATACTTACCCTATTTATTTTATTATTTGCTGCACTGCATTTATTTTGGCATGAGCTTTCTTGTACCTTGCTATGTCCCCTGAGGACCTAGATCCGAATTATGTCCCCAGGATTTACAGACGAGATCTATCCCGAGGTATACGGGACCGCAGCAGAAGCAGATACAGGAGCTGATACAGGAGCTGTACCGACTTTCGAGGACGAGATCACACCAGAGGACTTCTCCTGAGTATTGGATTTATATACTCATTTATTTCTATTTCCAGTTCCTTTATTTTCCAGTCTATTGCATTTATATATCAAACTTGTTCTCGAATTATTCTCCGAGACACTTTTATTGAGATTTGTTAGTTATTCCTATTTGTATTATTCTGGCATTTGATCTGTGATTATCTGTTGTGGATGAGATTAGCATAGACTGTGACTTGTATCATTGGACCTACTTATTCTTATATTACAGCTTAAGCATGCCCCGATGGATCCATTAAATTGGGTTTGTCTATCGGTATGTGCTGTTGGGCATTATCATGCGTCTGGTCCTTCGGTATTTTGGGACTGGGTCGTGACATAGTTTTTGTGGTGGCCATGCAGGTCTACGACTAAATTGTTCGGTTTCAACTTAGGGACCGAGCAAGCCTGCAATAAGAATAGGATAAGTTTTTAGGATCTCATCCACTTGCTTAAAACATTCTTGATATCTATATCGGATTCAAATTAATTTCTTGACTCGTATCCTGCCTTGATTCCTGAGCGCCTCTTATAGTTTATTTTGGTTGCAGAGAATGAATCCCCAAGCCGGCGAAGAGACTCATCCAGGAACACCACAAGGTGCTGTGATAACCAACGGAGATGAAGTGACACTAGTTAGTGAAGGTCCATCATCACAGCAAGCAAGTCAGCAGGCCTCGAGAATCCAGGAAGATGACGTTCCACCATCGACGTAGTTGGCTCCACCGACGCCTACCGTTCCCCAAGGGCAGACTATGGACGAACAACAAATGTTTCGAATATTCTACGCGGTGATGCAAGCCCATCAGAAGGTTCAGGAAGAAGCTCAGCAGATCCAAGCGGAGAAGTTCATCGATAGATTCAGCTCAGAGTTACAAAAGTTAATCAGCCCCGCTGCAACTACCTTAGACGAGGATGTTCTTACTACAGCAAGACCCATGGAGTGCGACACAACGATAGGGTCCAGCCAGAAGCGGTCGTATGCATCAGCACCAGACCAAGCACAACAAGAAAGAGTTGCAAAGTGACCACAGATGAATCCACCACCAAGAGCAGCACCCAGAGCCTTATTTCTTCCTACTTGTCAGCATTGTCGCAAGAAAGGCCATATTGAGAAGGAGTGCAGACGCAAGTTAGGATTATGCTTGATTTGCGGAACCAATCAACACTTAGCCAAGGACTGTTCTCAGCATCGAGAGAAAGCATTGACGATTCATCAACCAGCCACATCAGCACCAGCCGGAGCACCACAGGAAGAAGCTACAAAGAGACCTCACATGCACCAGCTATCAGAAACATCTCCACAGGCACTACCTATCTGTCAATATTGTCACAAGCGAGGCCATATTGAGGACGAGTGCAGACGAGAAAGGAAAGTATGTTTAGCTTGCAGATCCAGTCAGCATCCATTGAAGGAATGCCCCGAACGTCGAGAAAGAGCGCTAATGTCACCAGCACTAACGCCAGCTTCTCCAGCATTGGAAGCACCGCAAACGAGAGTTGAAGGAGTCAGACCACCAGCCCCAGGAGGGAATCAGCCGAGGCCACCCCTGGCACCACAAGCAACACTCTTCCAGCAGGCTCAACAACAGCAGAGGAATCAACTGCAAGAACGTGAACAAGCTCCAGCGATGACTTTGGAAGACGCACAGACCCATGGAGTAGCTAATGCGCATAATTTGTCGTAGTTATCTGTTTATCGATTTGTTTTATCTCGTGTCTATTGGTTCGTGACCTCAGCCTTAACCTATGTAGTTTCGAACTGCTAATAATTTATAACCTAGTATGCTTTTATAATTGATAACTGTAGAGATGGTAGAGTCTTTGGTTATTGTGCTTATTTTGGGTTGTTTTGTGAACTTGAATTAAGTTGTACCTCCTTTCATCATCATCTAGCGCACTTATATTTGTTGTACTACCTTGACTTATGCTGCTAATATAGCCTGGTTTTGCAAGCTTATCCTTTTATCGAGCTTGTTCATGACATATGTATTATTGGGTTGACACACTAATACAATTGTCTATTCAGAATCAGTGTATTACGGTCTGATCAACCTTAGTGCATTTTGGTTCGCTCTTCGCACGACTACTTTACGTAGATTGAGATATATAGTTGACTAGTATACTTGCCCTATAGATATGTCTGCGCATATCGTAGCAGTTACATAACTGTACTAATACGAGCATGCGAACAAAGGATTACCAGAATAGGATTTCAATCCATAATTGTCTTGACAAATCCTATTTGAATTCGTTAAACGCCTTGACCCTGATACTTCTATTCTATTACCTCACCCTTGAACTCTTTATTATTGATCTTCGTCTTCCCTTATTTCGGAAAGACGAAATCTCGTGCTTGGTATAAGTTTGATATATAGACAGTACTAGATATACCCCACAGGCCGGTCACATTGTTGATGACCCTTTTATATATGATTAAGGGAATATCATAGGTGATGTGTTTGGTGTTAAAGACTTGAGGATTCAATAACATGATTAAATAAGTTGGGGCATAGCTTTATTAGATGTATAGCCTTAAATGATAGATGGGTAAATTCTAAGTTGGGTAGAGACCGCAGTGTTCACCTGAGAGGAATCCTTTAGACTGTAATCAAGTGAGATCGGATAGAGAGAACCCTACCATATTTTAATTTCGAGGACAAAATTTTTATAAGTTGGGTAGATTGTAAGCCCCCTGATTTTCAGAATTGTTAATTTGGATTTTTCTGCAATTTTTTGGGATTTCTCTGTAATTAAAACCTAGGCCTTTGGCAATTTCATGATTGTTAATTGTGGTTAATTAATATTAAAATATTATGGAAATAATATTTTATGGTATAAAATGGAAAACCGGACATAGGGTAATTTTTTGGGAATTTATTGGACTCCGAAAGCATTTTTAAAGCCCTATAAACTATTAAATAAATAAACCGAATTAAACCCGTGTCAACGCCCAACATCCACATGAGAGCCGAAGCCAAGCCCAAGGAGCGTTGACCCAGCCCAAAACCTAGGTCAAACCCTAGTCCAATTTCTGTATGTATAAATACATAATTTCCTAAGTTTTCTCCACAAAGAAAAAAAAGAAAAGAAAATTATTAATAAAGCCCTAAATCCCTAATTTTCTAAACCTAACCCTAACCCTAACCGACCGCCGGCCGACCCCTCCGGCGAGTCTCCGGCGGAGCACCGTCCAGCCACCCATCTCCTCAACCCTCTGCCCTAGCCGCCACCCATCTCCGCCCATCACCTTTCCTCTCCTCCCAGCCGCCATCTTCTCCCTAGTCCACCGCCCGTTCTTCTCCTCCTCCCGCTCCACCAACGACCCGACGTCGACTGCTCCACCTGTCTCTGCCGAGACATGTTCCCAGCCACTCCTCCAGCCACCATGGGGCACCACCACCCTCCTCTCTTAGCACTCTCCCCAACCAGCGGCCTCCCATCTCCGCCCGACTCCACCCTCCATCATCCTCCTCTCCGGTCAGCCCCGATCCGCCGCAGCCTCGCCGTGCAGCGCCGTCGGTCGACGCCCCGCCACCCGATGACATCCTCCTCCTCCTCCTCCTCCTTCTTCCCCGCACCAGCAGGCCAGCGCTCCGCCCGAGCCCGCCACCTCCAGCGCCTCGCCGCAGCTCCGTCGACGAGCGTCGCCTGAGCCGCCCGCAGCCCGACTTCGCCGACCCCGTGCCCAGCTCCCTCCGGCCAAACCCTCGCCGTTGGCCGCCTGAACCCTAACCCTAACCTAGACGGACACCGCCTGGACGCAGGACACGAAGCAAGACACTCGGACATGAAGAATCAGTCTTCACGGAGCCCTGTTCAGGTATTCTTTTCTCTCTCCTCGCTGATCCAATTTCTGTTCCGTCAGTTGCGTCGCATAGACTGAGTAACCCCCTCGATGCCCGTGTAACTCGCTCGGTACGTCGCGTCCTGTGGTGATCGCACACCACGATCCAAAAATAAGAAAAATAACGCCTTATTTTATCCCGGAACTGAGTGTGCCCCGCCAAACGGGACGACTTGGTCGCACGCGGTCTTTACCGAAACGTGTGCGACGTTGATACGGTCGTGTGAGATTTCGCAGAAGTTAATTCGGATGTGCGTGCACACCGGAATCAACGCGTATCCACCGACACCGCCCCGTATCCGTCAGTTCTGGAACACGCTGTAACTATGTGTACACACGTCAGATCGAAACAAAACTTGTACCATCGGACTCATAGCAATACGCTGGTCCTGTGACCCAAGTTTGGTTCGATTCTGAGAACGTTGACAAAATCGTGTATCGTGGGCCCCACAGGCTCCACTTGACGGACGATTTTGTGATCGGCTCATCGGAATCCAATTCTGGAAGTTTCGTTGGGTTTGAATCATCGTTCCGGACTGGTTGACCCTAAGTTTGACGAATTTGGAGACCTTTGACCCTGACACGCTTTTCGATACAAAGTGGCCCACATGTGGACCCCGCTTTGGCCCGAAAATGTCATTTTTGCCCTTGTGTCCAAATTGGACTCAAGGACAGGCATTTCTAGCTATTTGATATTTTTTGAATCTAATGGTGATATTTATTTCAGCAACCGGAGTAGTTTACCTACAGATCACACTGAGACCAGAGCTACAGTTGGAGCCAGAACCCCAGGCAAGTGTACCTTGCCAAACCCTGCAGCTTTGCTACTTATCTCCTTGACTTAGTTATACATCAGTGGGCAAGTATACCTTGCCGACTTTACATTTCTTGTTGCATTTTCCTTGTTTCATTTATATTGCTGTGCATGCTTGACCTAGGACCGTGTGACGTACTTAGCGTCCGATTATTAGTCGGGTGCCAACACCGTACGCGGTGTTGTGTATTGTCATCTAGAGATGGACATTCGTGACCCCTTTACATTCTCTTACTTGTCTTATCAAGTACACTATAACCCAGGATACTTGACACTATTCATGAGACAGGATCTTCCTGAGATATTCATGGTGATTCTGTATAGGATACAGGACTTGACATTGATATTATATTCCTAGAAATTATATGACTTGTGCATTAGATACGATCGTGCGTGGCCTGGACATGAGGCATCATGGACATGAGACGTATGATTACATTGGGTGGGGAGAGACACACAGGCTACAGGCTGATCATATATATATAAACCCCTATTATTGTGAGGCACAAGACTCTGAAGCCCGAGCTTGGCCCATTACTCATTATTACTACTGCTACCGGCTCCCCGACACAGAGCTTGTAGTGGCTTCAGCCTGAGTTCTAGTGCTGCTCTCATCTTGCATATCACTTAGCTGGTTATTTAGTATTCCCTTATTGTTCCATCTGTTGCTGGAGAGACCCACATGCTACAGGTTGACTATATTATGCCGGCTACTCAGTCTTCCGCTGAGCTAGACCATCTCATGATACCACTGCTACCGGCTCCCCTACACAGAGCTTGTAGTTGTTTCAACCTGAGTACTATTGATGTTCTCTCTTTCATTTTACACAGATGATTACATACTTACCCTATTTATTTCATTACTTGCTGCACTGCATTTATTTTAGCATGAGCTTTCTTGTACCTTGCTATGTCCCCGGAGGACCTGGATCCGGATTATGTCCCCAGGATTACAGACGAAATCTATCTCGAGGTATACGGGACCGCAGCAGGAGCAGATACAGGAGCTGATACAGGAGCTGTACCGACCTTCGAGGACGAGATCACACCAGAGGACTTCTCCTGAGTATTGGATTTATATACTCATTTATTTCTATTTCCAGTTCCTTTATTTTCCAGTCTATTGCATTTATGTATCAGACTTGTTCTCGGATTGTTCTCCGAGACACTTTTATTGAGTTTTGTTAGTTATTCCTATTTGCATTATTCTGGCATTTGATCTGTGATTATCTGTTGTGGATGAGATTAGCATAGACTGTGACTTGTATCATTGGACCTACTTATTCTTATATTACAGCTTAAGCATGCTCCGATGGATCCATTAAATTGGGTTTGTCCATCGGTGTGTGCTGCTGGCCATTATCACGCGTCTGGTCCCTCGATATTTTGGGACTGGGGCATGACAATTATTATAAATGTAATGCACATATTTCACTTTTTACAGCTTTATAAAAAATAATACTCAATACTGCTCAATTTCAAAAGAATTTGAAAGAGATATAACATAATTATTTTAATATAAATTTAATAAACACTTAAAACATTTATTTTGAATTATAAATATCATTAATCTCGTTCCAAAAGTACATAATACCATTATCTTATATTTTTTTCCAAAATAGATACAATATATATATATATATATATATATATATATATATATATATATATATATATATATATATATATATATATATATATATATATATATATATATATATATATATATACTAGAGATCAGCCGGGGAAGACTCTTGAGGGCGAACCTTATGACACAAGACCTTTAATCCTTCCTGTAACGGAGCGACGCGCGGAGTCTGCAACCTCAAGGCCTACAACTTAGCTCATTTTATTCCAATACAACTTGGCTTTGTATGTTGAATATTCAAATTACAATATTCAGTTGTTAGATACAAAATCACTGAGTCCGTGACATTAAACTGTACAACAACAACAACAACAACAGAAACCTTAACATCAAACATAAAATTAGAATCATAATGTCGATATCTTCAGCTAAGTATTCCAATACCATGCCATTAGATTTCATCTCAAGAGAAAAATAAAGTATAAAGAGCACATGAATGGGAAAAAAAGTAAACAAACAAATAGAAAGTATAGTGTATTTTATTTGGCTTGAGTTATTATTGTACCTTTCTATGTCCCTTGAGGACCTGGATCCAGATTATCGTCAATACAGAGCTTGTAGGGTCTCAGCCTGAGTACTAGTGATGCTCTCAACTTGTATTTCATATAGCCGGTTACATAGCTTGCCCTGTGGATCTATTTTTATATACTGTATTTTATTTGGCTTGAGTTATTATTGTACCTTGCTATGTCCCTTGAGGACCTGGATCCGGATTATGTCCCTAGGTACAGCAAATAAGGATTTTCTCGAGATATACGGGACAGGAGCTGACGTTGGAGCAGTACTGGCACCAGAGGACGAGGTTGTGCCAGAGGATTTCTCCTGAGTATTCTGTTACATAATCAGTTATTTTTGCTTCCAGTTATTTCATATCTTGACTCTTGGATTGATGTATTAACTTATTTTATCAAGTTATTCCCCGAGGCACTTTTTATTTGGACTTGATAATAGAGTATAATTTTTTTTATCTATTATCTTGATTAGTCTATCATATTTAGTTATGTTTCTTTCTGTTGATGAGTTTATAATTATTCTGTGATAGATGGTGTATACTGCTTTGATATTTATTACAGCTTAAGTGCACTCTAACAGGTCCATTAAATTAGGTTTGACCATTGGAGTTATGTTGCTGGCCATTGCCACGTAGTTAGTCCCTCAGTATTTTGGGACTAGGACGTGACAGGTAATGATCCCAGGCAACTCGGACAAGAGAAATAGTCCGGTTCTTGAGTACCTTCTCTCTTCGGTCCAGAATGGATACGGATTTCTCCTTGTAAGATAAGTCAGTACCAACAACTAATTTAGAGTGATCGAGGATATGACTCAAATCTGGGACATACCTACGCAACTGAGATACATAAAATACATCGTGCATCTCACATAGCAAAGATGAAATGGCAAGATGATAAGCTACATTGCCTACTAGATCGAGAATATCAAATGGCCCAACGTATCGTGTACTAAGCTTCCCGTAGACCCCAAATCTAAATAACTCCATGGGTTGGAAAAAATTCGCAAGAAAATATGGTTGCCGACACGAAACTCTTATTGCCTACGATGTTGGTCTACCCAGTGACGATGTCGATCCTGCACAACCCAAAGTCGCTCTCTGATCTTACTGACAACTTCTATTGTCTGTGTGATCATTTTGGGTCCTAACATCTTCCGCTCACCAATGCCATTCTGTCACGACCCATACCGGATATAGGGGCACGAGTGCATGGGTACGTCAAGCCTACACCGCAGCATCGATAGTAGAACGTTGTCTAGGTCAACCATACTATCTAAATATATCACACAATAATGTATAAAACTTTCAATGATATCTCAACTCCATACAGAGGATAAGATGATAATGATATGAAAATTAATACTCAATCACAATAAAACTAGAGTAAGATAATGGCACGATATCAAATAGAAAAATAGAAACATAAAGTCACAACTATAACCAAATCCAAGTCTAAATAGTCTATCAACAAAATACAATGAATATCAATTACATATAACATGCCAAATGTCTAAGCTAGAGACATATCTAGTACAGAAGCTAGTAAATAAAACTAAGGTATCTAGTGATACCGGCTAGTCCTCCCGGTAATCACTCATGAGCTATAGGGTCCAGAACACCTACTCTCTCACGCGGACCAAAAAAATTCGGACAACAATCCTCTAAATAGTCATCTGAAAAAAAATATCCAGTCAGGATGGAACGAGTACAATCCAATAGCAGTTTTGGTTAAATGACGTAGACTATAAAACAGTAATAGAGAGTGCAAGATGAGAAATAAATAACTGAATCATAACTGACAATATCAATATGAGAAAATAGATATACAACACTATGTGACAGAGAATAAATATATAGAGCAATAGAGAATATCTCAGTAAAAAATGAAATAGACAGGAAGAAACTATACTAATTAAGTGCCTTGAAGTATTAGTGTTGTCATGTGATCGGCTTAGAAACTTGCACAATATGATAGGGCATGGCTAATTATACGTGAGGTGTATGATTAACACTCACAGTACTTTCTCTTAAACAGTAAGGAAAAGATCACACATCTAGCTATTACTTTTTTACCCCGACTAGTATAATGGATCCAAACCATGACACGTCCCATATGAATAACTTGTACAGTACTTGCACAGTAAACAGGAAAAGCAATATCTTATGATGGTGATCCATACTATACCAATTCGTGTATCATCGTGTCAGGAATCAAGTAGAACATTACTAAGTACAGAATTATAGTAAATATCATATAATAAAAATAATCGGAGAATATACTCGCCTGTATTCCAGAGCAATGTATATCAAACAGTGTCCGCCCCGGTGTCTCAAGGACCAAAATATGAAATTTCACATCAAAATAGTGTTTGGAAACATAATAAGTCTTAAATAGGTTAAAATTATATAGGTCAAAACTAGGTCATACTAGTCATACTAGTCAAACTAGGTCAAACTAGTTAATTCTAGGTCATGCCTAAGTTCTAGGTCCATACCACGGTATACTAGTCTATATTAGTCAATATCTAGCTAATACTAGGTGTTACTAGGTTAACTCTAGGTTTCTAGGTCATTCTGGTAGGTTACAAGGTCCATCACTCTGAACACTCTGTCAAGGATTGATACTTCTCCCCTCACTCAATGTACACTTATACCACCACACCTACAACTATCCCATACACTCACAAATCTATATCTCACTACTGACTCATACACACATGATATATTAATATCCTTCACTGATACATTCAACCTACTGCAAAACACCTAAACCCCTGCACTGCAGTATACCTTGGCACTGTCTACTGTTTAGTGAGATAATGCATATAAGCACCAGATCCTGCGCACTACAGGCTCGAGCAACTTTCCCCAACATCTGGACTTCACAGTCCAACACTCCTCCTGTCAACACTTGATTTCTACACACAAATAATATTTAGCCTGACACTCACCATCAGGTGCACTGCAGCCATGATACTCTATTCATTGATACTTAAAGCACATGATACTCCACTGAAATCAACAAGCCACTGCTTCTCACAAATCCCTCCCCTCTTATTTCTGTCACACACACATACACCTAGGACTAAAATACCACACACACTGACACTCTATATAGTATATTATTGCATATATATATATATATATATATATATATATATATACGCTAACACACACACCCATACATATACTAGTGTGGCAATCTAGCAAACACTTATAGTGCACCAATGAGATACTTCAAGATACACTCAAGATACTCTTTTCAAACATCACTAAACACCACTAAAACTATGAGAACACATCTAAAATAGTCAATAGAGTATAAATAGCATAATAGACATTCCATCAAACACTTGATGGTCAAAACTCATATTTTTTCCAATTTTAAGGCACAAATTAACAATCCACAAGAAGGAAATCATAGATCTAGCAAAATGAGGGCTCTTAATACCTAGATCTAATCAAATATGGTCAATTCCACCTATGGGATGGTTCATATAGGTCAAATAGGTGTTCTTAACCATAAGTAGAGTGGAAAATAGAGATTTACCTAGATTTTGAGTGACATCCATGAAGAACTCCGAATTTGGACACGTAAAAGATGAAGCGGACACGATCCTCAACACTTGGACTCCTCTTGAAACTTTCTCTAGCAATGACAAGCTCCTTAGCCTCCATGGAAAATAAAAATGAGAGGGATAGAATATAGGAATGGGTGGATTTGGTAGAAAAGGGATTAGGGTTTGCCTCTAATTTTGGGGATAAACTAATTAGGAATGAAATGGAGGTTATTCATGAATGAAGAAGCTTATATAGCCTCATATTAGGGTTAGGGTTAGGTTAAGGAATATTTGAATTGACCCAAAGGCCCCTCTCATTCTTTCATGAATATGATCTAATTAAACCATAAGGTAAAATATTCTATTCTTTAGTCTAAATAGGTTTAATAGACTTAATCTAGTCATGACTAGCTAATGACTCAAGTAAACTAGTCTAAACTCAATAACTAACCCATTCTCCTAAACTAATGAGTCAAATAATTACCAACTATTTAATTAAATTAATGGGTCAATTCAAGTCTAGTTAGGTCAACTAGTGTCAAGTCTAATAAAATAGTCTAATCCACTAACCAATAATAATACTATTTATAATATATATATTTATCATATACATTATATAAAAAAACACAATATTTATAATAATACAAAATGATAAAAATATTCATATTCTGGAAATATGGTAGTTACAAGTCTACCCCCCTTAGAAAAATTCTTTTCTCGAAATATAAGACAGTTCGTCTCTCTCTGGCCAGTTGTCACGCCGCAGTCCCAAAATACATAGGACTAGGAATACGTAACATGCCAGCTACGCATTCGACTAGACTCTGGTCAGACTTAAATACGTATAAGCTGTATTATAATGGTTACTACCTAAATAATCAAGTAAATATGAATATCTATGCCTCAATCCACAATAAACAGAATACACAAGAATGAGCTACATGTGCTAAAGTCGATCGTCCAGTAATACACAAACTCAAATAGACTCGAGAAAGAAATATGAGTCTATAAAACTAGGCTACCTCAGCAGATAAATAAATAATATGAATAAATAATCATAACTCCGGTAGATATGATATAAGTACCTGGTACTAATGCTTACAAGACAAGCAACTCCATCAGCAACTCCAAAGGCTCCGTAACCGTCTATGCTACAAAAACTGGCAGGTGACCAGGTCCTCAGAGGGACGTAACAAGGTACAAGAAACAACATGCCAAAAGTAAAACAGTATAATGCCACATACTCAAGGTAAACTACTGTAACTATCTAAGTGATATGCACATGAGAGCATCACTCGTACTCAGGCTGAAACGACTACAGGCTCTGTGTCAGGGAGCCTATAGCAGCAAGTAGTATCAAGACTCGGTATAGGTGCCAAAGATCTGAGACAGAGTCCAAGGCGCCTCTAGTGGTATCACGACTCCGGTATATGTGCCACATCACCTCTAGTAGTATAGTATATATATCAATAATCAGCCTGTAGTATGGTGTGTCTCTCCCCACCCAATGTAACCTCACATCTCATGTCCACAATATCTCATGTCCATAACACGCAAGATCATGACCTCTATCTAGTGCAACGAGTCATAATAATATCCATATATTATGGAAGTCTTATGTCATGAATCATTTAAGCCTATACAGAATCACCATGAATAACTCAAGAAACATTCTGTCATATAAAATAGTGTCAAGTATGCTAGGGTATGGCGTACTTGGTAAATCAAGCACGTAAAAATAGGATCGTGGAATCAACTCTCTAAGTGACGTTACTCGACCCCGCGTACGGTACCGACACCCGAATCTTGTTTGGACACTAAGCAACGTCTCACGGTCCTAGGATAAACACACACATCACACATATCAAATAACTATAATAAATAAATAAGATAAAGGCAAGGAACTGTGATACATCATGGCAAGGTACACTTGTCTGGGTTCTGAACTTCGTCAACTGCTCCTAGTAAAGTAGAATATGCACGTACACCTTCGGATACTGAAACAAATATCACCAATATTCTCAGAATACTAGAAATAGCTTGGATTGACTACCCATAAGTCCAATTTAGACACAGGGGCAAAATTGACAGTTTTGGATTAAAACGGGATACACATGTGATCCACTTCGCACCTAAAATGTGTCAAAGACAAAGTTCTTCAAATTCATTGAACTTAGTGTCTAAGAGTCTAGAACGACGATATGAACCCAACGGAACATATATAACTGGATTCCGATGAGCCGGTCACAAAATCGCCCGTTATGTGGAACCATGTGGCCAACAAAATGATATTTTTTCAATGTTCTCAGAATCAAACCAAACTTGGGTCACAGGACCAGCGTAACGCTGCGAATCGGATGGCATAAGTTTTGTTGCGAAATGATAAGCATACACGAAGTTACGATGAGTGTCAGAACAGGCCAATACGGTACTTTTTGACGGATACGCGTTGATTTTGATATGCATGCACATCCAAATTAAGTTTCGCAAAAGCCCACACGTCCGCATTTATGATACGCACCTTTCGATGTAACTCATACACGATAAAGTTACCTCGTTTGGCGGGATACACCCCGTATCACAAGATTTTGGGTATTTTAAAAATAAATTTTTGGTCGTTTTGGAACAAGAATAATTTAACCATTATAGCAAACTAATAAAAACTAAAAGGACAGTAAAAATCTTCGTTATATTGTAAAAAAGTTCTTTCAATTATATTTTGAAAATAATTAATGAGTTAGTGGCAAATTGGATATGAATAGTGCTACTTGAACTAAATTTTTGAACTATTTTTGAATGGTTTTTCGGCCAACTTCCGGTCGATTTTTCGATCAAATTGGGGTGCCTAAATTTGTTCCACTTGAAGGAAATCCTAGAGGGTTATGTTGTGAACATACCAGCGAAGATGAAATACAAATCAGACAAGCTAGGAGGGCGAAGACTGCGCACGAAGGAGGGGCCACAGCTGTTGTGCACTGAGCACAGGGATGGCGGACGGCGATGCTGCTCCGATGCGACGCGACGGCGGGGCTGCGGGCAGTCGCCGGGGTGTCGGGGTGGTGTAGGCGAAGGTGGGATTAGGTTTAGGGTTCAGGTTTTGGTTATATATATATATATATATATATATATATATATATATATATATAGGGGGGTGGAGGTTGTGTATGCGGGGGGGGGGGGGGGGGGAGGTTGGTTAGTGTTTAGGTTTTAGTTAATAGGTTATTGGGTTTTAGTTAGATACTATTAATGGGTTTGGGTAGGGTTTGGGTTAATGGGTATGGGTTTAGGTTTAGGTTTAATCCTTTTATTTTTTTTCTTTTCTTTATATATATATATATATATATATATATATATATATATATATATATATATATATATATATATATATATATATATATATATGTGTGTGTGTGTGTGTGTGTGTGTGTGTGTGTGTGTATGTGTGTGTGTGTGTGTGGCCATTAAAAATAGTTTTAGACCTCAATAAATTCCAAAAAAATTATACAATACACTAATAATACTTATACACCCAAAAATATATTTTTAGCACAATATTAATAATTAATTAAATACACATAATTATAAATTTATGAATATTATATATTATAATTAGCCAAAAATAAATAAATAAATTCTCTTAATCACAATAATTTTAGAATACCTATATTAATAAATTTAAAAAATCAGGGTGCTTACAATCTACCCAACTTATAAAAATTTTGTCCTCAAAATTTAAAAAAATAGTAGAAAATATTTTAGTTAAGAAGGTTGCACTAAAGATGGGGACGTAGTTACCAAATTGAGTCCTAGTTTGACGTCGCATTCTAAGAATAAGGGTACGCTTAATCAAGGCTCTACCCAACTTATAAGAATGAAGTTGGCTGCAGGAACTATAGTCATGATCATATTTCTAAAAAAATTTAGTAAGTCTAAATTCAAGAAGAAATTCGAGATGGTAAGAATTTTGTGACCGTTGTCACAGCCTATTAAAATAAATCTATGCACTACCATGGTATTACTGAGTCAATAACTTTATACAAAAAGTTTTACTAGTTTTTCTTGCTTCTAATTAGGTCATGAGTTTATAAGACAATAAGAAATATCATAGCCAAATACAACTAGGGTGAGATGGTACAGAAAAGTTATTCATTGCATATCATGGATGTCGATGAATGGTTCAGCAATAAGCGTCAAAAGGTGATATAACTCATCAAGATTTTTGTATTATGTAAAAATTACAAGGTGTTCAATTTAATACAACACAAGTGTCATAGACGTAGGTTGGCATGAATGGGATACGGGTATACCAGTGGTTGGGATATTTTGGTTGCCTATGTATAATTTAATTCAATTGCAATGGAGTTGGATATAGGGTTTAGAAAGAGATATGCCATGAATATTGTTGGGTCTATATAGGGCATAGGAGTGTATATATGGAAGTAATAGTTGTGTCATCAGTGAGTAGGTTCCAGTTAGGCTCATGAATGTCAAGGTTGCCAGAAGAATTGAGTCGGTGTTGAGTATTAAAATCGACCATAATAGAAAAGGGTATCTATGTGTCATGTGTGTACAATTACGTCACGAATGTCGTAAGACTAAAACAAAACATGGGAAGGCCAGTTTGTGAGTGATAGTCATGTCATAGATGTAGAGTGGCTAGTCTAGGTCATAAGTGTCACGACCCGCACCCGAAAATCGGGCATGAGCCGTGGGTACGTCCAGCCTACGCCGCAGAATCGGCGGTAGAACGCTGTAAAGGTCCGTTCTAGGTCAACCAACTATCTAGATAACTCACAGAAAAATCCGGCATGACCTCTCCAAAAGGAGGGCAAAACCACGCAATATATATATGTGAATAAAATCCTCTCCAAAAGGAGGGCAACCACGCAATATATATATGTCAATAATCTCAATCACAAAACTAGAGGAAGAATATAAGCATGATATGATATAAATAAAGAAACAGAACCAAGAGAGCAAGACAATCCAAAATAATACAGTCCAAGTCTACAAATAGCTACAACATCTCAAGCAACAAAAGAATAAGTACAGTCATCCAAAATACAAACCACTGAAAAACCCAGGAAACCCACCTAGCTAACTAGGGTGCTATAGGCGTCTCCTCGGCGCACTCCTCCTCGATCACGGGGTCACAACAGTCGTCAATACCCGGCCCGTAGAACGTAGGGCAATAGTCCTCAGGATCCTCTGGAAAAAATATGCCCAGTCAGGACTGGAGCGAAGTACATAACTCTGAAAGCAACTCCAAATGCATGGTAAGGTGTATATGACGAGCAATAGAAAAGTAATCAAGATGCACAGGAAATAAATATATGCTGGAGCACAATAAGTAGCTGCAATATAAACTGGAGAACAATACAAGTAGTGAAAAAGTAACTGCAGGTGAGAAACATGAATACTAGCTAAGTGCCTTGAGCACAAGTTCGTTATATGATCGGCTTAGGTTGCACATGAAGAACACTACGATAACTCCGTTATGCGTGAGTTGCATAACCGACATACACATGAATACTGTTTTGGCTTTGATCATATAACCAACTCACTACTCCCCTCCCCCACTAATACCATTGGATCTAACCACAACACGCTACGTACATGATAATAGCTCGCGCACACGAAGACGAGAGTACAAGAAGCACATGATAGCACATGATAATCAATACCCGAAGCACATGATGAAATACACGTGATAGAGTACCCGCTGAACACGGTAAGGGGGATAGCACCTCATGACGGGATCCACTAGTACCAGATCATGTAATAAAGTGTCAGAATCAAGTATTACAGTTCTAAAACAGGTGATATAAACGCTATCATGAAATGGAAACTATCAGAGGTAGGTACTCGCCTGATGTCCTGAGCAACTGATGAGGATCGAGATCCGGACCGGTGTCGCAAGGACCTAATACGAAAAGCAGAATTAAACAGGGTTCTAAGTATTTAAACTGATATAAAATAATTAAAAACAGGCTTCTAGGGCTATTCTAGGTCGAACGGGTCAAACCGGTGAAATTTGGGTCAAAAAGTCAACCCAGGGTCCAAAAAGTCAACTCTAGGTCAAAACTAGGTCAAACGTTGACTTTTATGGTCAACGGGGACAATTATGGTCAAAGCTAGGTCAAACTAGGGTGCCCCTGAAATTCTAGGTCAAACCGAGCTCATTAAGCTACTAAACTCACAAACTCGCCTAATCGAGATACCGGGATACCCTCGGTATCCGATACCTCGTCCTAGGCCATGCACCCCGCCTAAACCCGCTAAAACCTATGCTAGCATGCGTAATTATATATATATAAACATACAAAAATCACTCCAAAGTATTTCCTAGGCTAATGCTCAAATACCCCGCTCGAAACTCAATACCTTGAATATCTCAAGGTATCGAGATACCTCGGTATCTCAAGGTATTGAGGTTTCGCCCTAAGGCCCTCTAACTAGCTATCTAGCTATTAATTATGCACCTAGTTATTAATCTAGGCTAGGTAATATATATATCTACTATCTATTAATACATCTAAGTAGGTATCTACCTATAAACATATATATATCCACACACACACCCAATTACCCATTACCTTATCTATCACATATATATATATATATATATATATATATATATATATATATATATATATATATATATATATACTATCTAGATATCTCTAGGTATTCATATAACTATATGTATATAGATATATATACACCTTAGATAGATAACTACCTATCTACCTATGTATCTATCCATAGATAGATCTATCTATAATACTATCTATCTATCTATTCTAGTAACTATCTACCTATCTAATTATCTACATATCTATCTAATATATCTATATCTCTATATATAACACTCTCTCTCTCCCTCACTAGCTACGCCAATCCTCGCTGCTACATGCTATGCTAGCTGCTGCTGCTGCTTGTGCTGATGCTGCCTCTTGGAGCTGCTGCTGCTGCTCCCTCTTCATACTGCTGCTGCTGCTCTGCATAGCAGCAGCTAGCTGCTGCTGTTGTAGCTGAACTGCTGCTGCTGCAGTTCAGTTTCTTCACCCCCCTCGCTCTCACAAGCACACACACACACACACGCCTATATACTTATATATATATATACCACTATATATATATATATATATATATATATATATATATATATACACACATAGACATATACATATACAAGTACATAAATATAAATACACACATATATATATAAATATATATACATATACACACATACAATTATATATAAATATATATATATAGACACATATAAATACAACACAACCACGCACACAACACTCAAACCACACGCCCCACTCACGCCCAACGACCCCGACACTCACCAATACCCTAAAATATATAAAATATAGCCCGAAAACTCTAGCACACACTCCCCGATACTAACCCAACGCGCGCACAAAGCCAAAACGAGGAAACCAAGTCGAAATGGCCGTTCGATCATTTCGACGAACACGTGGTGCGCGGCTCGGAAAACCTCCTGAAACGCACACCAAACGAACTCGGAATCGGCCCAAAATTTACCCACGCGCTCTACACGATGTCTAGATCCTAGAAAATGTGCTCCCACATCGATTCTAGGCCCGTGGCGGAAACGCACACGTACTTAGAATCGGCGACGACGAAAAGCCCCAATTTTGCCCGAAATGCACGTTTCTCCCCGACACGGCTTCCCGTGTCCGAACGGAGACACGCACTCACCCTCTAGACAACCGACAACGTCTACCTAGGTCCATCTAACCTAGGGCATCACCCAAAATTGGGCCAAATTCGGATTCCACCCGAATTCGACACAAAACCTAATGTCAAAGTCTCTAAACTCACCCAAACTAGTTCCAACTTCCTCCTACGGGTAGGGTTAGGGTCTAGGAGGGTTCTACAACACTAATTACACTACATAAAAATAATTAGCAAGAGGAAAGTTAGGTTTACCTCTTGGGAGTTGGAATCCCAAGGCCAAAGTCTCACAATCCCTAGGATTCACCTCCCTCAAGCTCCAAGCCACCAATTCTAGCTCCCACACTAGATCTAAGCTCCTCACACCTAGGTTAGAGAAAATGCAAGGTGAGGGTTAGCTTAAAGAAGAAGAAATGGAAGAAAGAAAGAAGAAAGATGGAGAAAAGCTTACTTGGAGAAGGAAGGAAGAAGAAAGGAGAAGTGGAGAAGAAGAAGGAATGAAGAAGAAGAAGTAAATGAAGAGAGGGGGAGATGGGCTGCTGCTCACGGATGGGGGGGGCTGTGGGAAGCTCACGGGTGGGGGTAGGTAGGGGTTTTACAAGTTTTAATTTCCCAAAACGCCCCTATTCACTCAGTTTTGGGTTCCGGGTCTCCAAATGCACTCAAACTAGCTCCAAATCTCTCCAACTAACCTCCTAAAAATAAAATAATAAATCTAAGCCCCAAAATAATTCTCACAAGGGTGTGGGCTGGGTCGGACATGGGTCCACTAGGGTCTGACATGGGTCCAAGCTAGCCAAAACCCTAAAACAATCATAATAAAAAATAATAAAAATAATACAATCACTATTTAAATATAAATATAATTAATTAAATACAAACCACTATTTATCAAATAAAAAAAAAATATATATACCCTATTTTCTAGAATTGGGTAGTGACAAGTCTACCCTCCTTAAAATAATTTCGTCCTCGAAATTAAAAGACGAAACTAGGACAGGAATGCAAAGAAAGAACCATACCTCAGGGCTCGAAGAGATAGGGGTATCGCTCGCGCATTTCATCCTCCCTCTCCCAGGTCGACTCTCCTGGAGAGTGATGCCTCCACGCGACGCGAACCAAGGGAATAGTCTGGTTCCTCAACACCTTCTCCCGCCGATCCAGAATCTCCACCGGCTGCTCTGGATAGCTAAGAGTAGGGCCCACCGCGATCTCCGAGTGATCCAATACGTGACTGGGCTCCGCCATGTACCGTCTCAACTGCGACACGTGGAACACATCATGAACTCCCTCCAGCGTAGGTGGCAACTCAAGCCTATACGCCACGGCGCCGACCCTCTCGAGGACACGGAAGGGTCCGACGAAACGTGGGCTAAGCTTCCCGCCTCCACCGAAGCGAATAGTGCCCCGCGTCAGAGAAATCCTCAGGAACACCAGATCTCCAACCTAGCACAAACAAGGTCTCTGCACTTAGTCTAAAACAAGCAATCACAAGCAAACACAAGAACAAAATCTAGATTCTAAGCTATACCTCGAACTCCAAAGGTCTCCGGTGGCTATCGGCCCAATGCCGCTGCCTGTCCTGCGCCACCCGAAGTCTATCTCTAATGAGCTTGACCTTCTCCGCTGCATCAACCACCATCTCCGGGCCAAGCAAAGCTCTCTCACCTACATCATCCCATGATAACGGAGTGCGACACCTCCGTCCATACAATGCCTCAAAAGGTGATATCTCGATACTGGCTTGGTAGCTGTTGTTGTAAGCAAACTCTACCAAGTACAAGTGATCCTCCCAAGAGCCTCTAAAATCCAAAACACAGGTCCAAAGCATGTCCTTAAGTGTCTGAATGGTCCTCTCTGACTGACCATCCGTCTGTGGGTGATACGCACTACTAAACTTGAGCTGGGTGCCCAAGCTAGCCTGCAGACTCCTCCAGAAATATGAAGTGAAGCGACTGTCCCGATCTGATACTATGCTCACTGGAACTCCATGCAGTCTGACTATCTGGCGCATATACATCTCTGCTAGTCTCTCTGTAGACGTACCCACTTTGAATGGTAGAAAGTGGGCCGATTTGGTCAACCTGTCCACGATGACCCAAATCGCATCTTTCCCGCCTGGAGAACGGGGAAGTCCAGAAACAAAATCCATGGTCACATGCTCCCATTTCCACTCCGGAATGGGTAACGGCTGGAGTAAACCTCCTGGCCTCTGCCTCTCCGCCTTCACCTGCTGGCACACTAAGCATCGGGATACGAAGCACGCTACCTCTCGCTTCATCCCGTACCACCATACATGTTGTCTCAGATCTCTATACATCTTGTTGGTACCGGGATGCATAGAGTACTGGGATCGATGCGCCTCCTGGAGAACCTCCTCGCGCAATGACCCACTCGGCACACATAACCTGGTACCGTGCCGCAAAGAACCATCATCAGCAATGGTGAAGTCATCTGCTAATCCCATCTGAACCTGCTCCCTGATGCTCCTCAGGGACTCATCCTCAAACTGTGTAGCCCTGATCCAGTCTACCAACTCTGACTGAATCTGCAGTCCCCACATCTGCATCTCAACTCCAGGCACTATCACCTCAATGCCCAAGCTCTCTAGATCTGCCAGAAGATAGCGATCTGTAGTCAGGCACATAGCTACCGGATACCTGCTCAATGCATCCGCAACTACGTTCGCCTTCCCTGGATGGTACTGCAATGATATGTCGAAGTCTTTCATCAACTCCAACCATCTCCTCTGCCTCATGTTCAGCTCTTTTTGGGTAAACACATACTTCAAGCTCTTGTGGTCTGTGAAGATCTCCACACGCTCTCCGTATAAATAGTGTTTCCACAACTTCAGAGCAAAAATGACTGCTGCCAACTCCAAATCGTGGGTAGGGTAATTCTTCTCATGAGGACGTAATTGCCTGGAAGCATAGGCAATCACCCTCTCATTCTGCTGCAACACACAACCCAGTCCCTTCCCCGATGCATCACTATAGATAGTGAATCCTCCAGAACCTGATGGCAACGTCAATACTGGAGCTGTCGTCAACCTCCTCTTCAGCTCATCAAAGGCGATCTGGCACTCCTCTGACCAAACAAACTCCACGTCCTTCCGAGTCAGCCTGGACAACGGCTCTGCAATCCGGGAAAAATCCTGAACAAATCTCCTGTAATAGCCTGCCAGTCCCAAGAAACTCCTGACCTCGGCTACTGAACTCGGAGCACTCCATGCCTCTACTGCCATGATCTTTCTCGGATCTACCGAGATACCCTCTCCAGTCACCACATGACCAAGGAATTCAACCTTGTTAAGGAAGAACTCACACTTCGAGAGCTTTCCATAAAGCTCCTCCTTCCTGAGAGTCTCCAGCACTATCCTCAGATGCTCCTCGTGCTCCTCTGGGGTTTTCGAATACACCAAGATGTCATCTATAAACACCACTACAAACCTGTCCAGATGCTGATGGAACACCTTGTTCATCAGATTCATGAACACTGCCGGGGCATTAGTCAACCCAAACGGCATCACCAAGAACTCATACTGTCCATATCTGGTCCGAAAAGCTGTCTTCGGAATATCCTCCTTTCTGACCTTCACCTGGTGGTAGCCTGTCCTCAGATCAATCCTGGAAAATACCCTTGCTCCGCTCAACTGGTCAAATAGATCATCAATACGCGGCAGCGGATACTTGTTCTTGATTGTGAGGCTGTTCAGAGCCCTGTAGTCGATACACATCCGTATTGACCCATCCTTCTTCGGCACAAAAAGTACCGGAGTACCCCACGGAGAAGAACTAGATCTGATAAATTCTTTGTCCTGAAGCTCATCTACCTGCTTCTTCAACTCTATCAGCTCACTGTTGCTGACTCTATAGACGTGCTGGGATATCGGCTTCGCGCCTGGCACCAAGCCTATAGAGAACTCCACATCTTTGTCCGGAGGTAACCCTGGCAACTCCTCCGAAAAGACATCCATATACTCCTCTATCAGTGGATGTAGCGACCTCAGCTCTACCACCAGGGCTCCGCAGAAGACTCCCTCGGTCTGCTCCGCTGCTCCTCTGACAAACTGAAACTCTGGCTCACCCGGCAGACTAAACAAAACTCTGCCTCCACGACAATCTATACTAGCACAATGCGTACTCAACCAATCCATCCCGAGTACAATATCGTAGCTCGAAAGTGGCATTACGAGTAGGCACACACTCAACTCTCGGCCTCCCAAGGTAACTCTCCGGTCTCTGCAAACATCACGGACTAGGATGATACCACCCCCGGTCGTGATCTTGCAGAGTCTAGCTAAAGGTTCAGCAACAAGATGGTATCTAACAGCAAAAGATACAGACACAAAGCTATGGGAAGCACCGGAATCAAATAAAGCAAGTGCTGGAATGGAATCAAGGAGAACAAAACCTGAGATAACATCACCAACTGGCTCGGCCTCGTCCACTGTCAGGGCAAAAGCTCGCCCCTGCTATCCTCCACGGTGCTGCTGCTGGTGCTGGGCGAACCTCTGCTGCTGAGTCGGCAAAGGCTGTCCTCTCTGCTGTGCTGCAGGTGCTCTGGCTGGTGCCCTCTGAGCGGCTCCTCCGCCCTGAGCTGGACGGGCAAGCGCTGAAGGACAATCCTTCAGCTGGTGATCTGCTGCGCTACACAATAAACATCTGCCCAACCTCTTTCTGTATATGTCCCATCCGTGCCCTGGCTTCCTACAAAAAGGGCAAACGATGGGCTGCCTCTGGCCCTGCTGCTGACCCTGCCTCTGCTGTTGGGGCGCCTGCCGGAAGGGCGCCCGACCCTGACCCTGGTGCTGCTGGGTCTGCTGGAATGGCCTCTTGGCCGGGCCTGCACTGCTGCCTGCTCCGGAAGTGTCTCTGCCCCTCTTCGTCTTCAGCTCCAAATCATCCTCAGCCCTCTGAGCATCGCTGACAATCTGCTCGAAGGTCGCCTCGCGGTCGCTCCTAGTCAAGGACTTGACCGCCATGACTAAGCCCTTGCAGAACTTCCGCGCCTTCGCTGCCTCTGACAACCCCTCAACAAATCTGCCCAGACGGCAGAACTCCGCTGCATACTCATCCACTAGCATACTCCCCTGGACGAGCGCCTCGAACTGACTCTCTAAGGCACTGAGAGCCACGTCCGGGAAGAACTTCTCCTTGAAAAGCTTCTTGAAAGCCTCCCAAGTCAATCCCGGAGCTGCTATCCGCGTATCCGTACGGAACCAAGTAAGGGCAAGGTCGAACATCTGGCTGCCCGCTGCCTCTATCTGCATGCTGGCTGGGATCATCGCCAGCCGAAAGATGCCCTCTATATGCTCGATCCAGTCGTCGGCGTACAGAATCCCCTCTGTGCCACGGAACTCCTTCGGCCGCATCCTCTGGAAGTCGATGATAGTACCCGGCCTAGGATACTGGGCCTGCTCTGGCTGTGGCTGGATCTGAGCCACTCTGTCGACCGCTGTCAAAGCCACCTGATGAGCATTCTCAATGCCCATCCTCATAACATCTGCCTGGCGGTGCTGCGCATCCATCATCTCTCGGAAGAATGCGAACAACTGCGTAGCATCCACTGGCGCAGGCGGTGGTGGAGGAGGTACCACCGGGACAACTGGGGTGGCTCTCGGATCGATAGGAGTAAGGGGATCTCCGAGAGAAACTGACGCTCCCTCAACCGCAGGAGTGGCGAGTGGAGCGGTAGCTGCTGCCGGAAGTCGAGCAGGTCGAGAGGTGGCAAACCTCTCGGTGGCAGCTGCTGGGACGGTGCGCTGGGATCTGGTCTTCGGAGGCATCCTGAACACAGATCAAAAGAAGTCAATATAGTGCAAGAAACGATATCATCAAAGAAGGACAATAATATTGCAAAAGAAAACAATTTCAGAAAAAATTAAGATAGCAAAAGAAGCAGGAAGGGTCCTAGTTGTGATTGAGCACACTCTCTCTCAGCCTATATCCTATATCCTATTGCAGGTAACCCTAAAAGCAGACCTGCATGGGCCGCCACCAAAAACGTGTCACGACCCGCACCCAAAAATCGGGCATGAGCCGTGGGTACGTCCAGCCTACGCCGCAGAATCGGCGGTAGAACGCTGTAAAGGTCCGTTCTAGGTCAACCAACTATCTAGATAACTCACAGAAAAATTCGGCATGACCTCTCCAAAAGGAGGGCAAAACCACGCAATATATATATGTGAATAAAATCCTCTCCAAAAGGAGGGCAACCACGCAATATATATATGTCAATAATCTCAATCACAAAACTAGAGGAAGAATATAAGCACGACATGATATAAACAAAGAAACAGAACCAAGAGAGCAAGACAATCCAAAATAATACAGTCCAAGTCTACAAATAGCTACAACATCTCAAGCAATAAAAGAATAAGTACAGTCATCCAAAATACAAACCACTGGAAAACCCAGGAAACCCACCTAGCTAACTAGGGTGCTATAGGCGTCTCCTCGGCGCACTCCTCCTCGATCACGGGGTCACAACAGTCGTCAATACCCGGCCCGTAGAACGTAGGGCAATAGTCCTCAGGATCCTCTGGAAAAAATATGCCCAGTCAGGACTGGAGCGAAGTACATAACTCTGAAAGCAACTCCAAATGCATGGTAAGGTGTATATGACGAGCAATAGAAAAGTAATCAAGATGCACAGGAAATAAATATATGCTGGAGCACAATAAGTAGCTGCAATGTAAACTGGAGAACAATACAAGTAGTGGAAAAGTAACTGCAGGTGAGAAACATGAATACTAGCTAAGTGCCTTGAGCACAAGTTCGTTATATGATCGGCTTAGGTTGCACATGAAGAACACTACGATAACTCCGTTATGCGTGAGTTGCATAACCGACATACACATGAATACTGTTTGGCTTTGATCATATAACCAACTCACTACTCCCCTCCCCCACTAATACCATTGGATCCAACCACAACACGCTACGTACATGATAATAGCTCGCGCACACGAAGGCGAGAGCACAAGAGGCACATGATAGCACATGATAATCAATACCCGAAGCACATGATGAAATACACGTGATAGAGTACCCGCTGAACACGGTAAGGGGGATAGCACCTCATGACGGGATCCACTAGTACCAGCTCGTGTAATAAAGTGTCAGAATCAAGTATTACAGTTCTAGAACAGGTGATATAAACGCTATCATGAAATAGAAACTATCAGAGGTAGGTACTCGCCTGATGTCCTGAGCAACTGATGAGGATCGAGATCCGGACCGGTGTCGCAAGGACCTAATGCAAAAAGCAGAATTAAACAGGGTTCTAAGCATTTAAACTGATATAAAATAATTAAAAACAGGCTTCTAGGGCTATTCTAGGTCGAACGGGTCAAACCGGTGAAATTCGGGTCAAAAAGTCAACCCGGGGTCCAAAAAGTCAACTCTAGGTCAAAACTAGGTCAAACGTTGACTTTTACGGTCAACGGGGACAATTATGGTCAAAGCGAGGTCAAACTAGGGTGCCCCTGAAATTCTAGGTCAAACCGAGCTCATTAAGCTACTAAACTCACAAACTCGCCTAATCGAGATACCGGGATACCCTCGGTATCCGATACCTCGCCCTAGGCCACGCACCCCGCCTAAACCCGCTAAAACCTATGCTAGCATGCGTAATTATATATATATAAACATACAAAAATCACTCCAAAGCATTTCCTAGGCTAATGCTCAAATACCCCGCTCGAAACTCAATACCTTGAATATCTCAAGGTATCGAGATACCTCGGTATCTCAAGGTATTGAGGTTTCGCCCTAAGGCCCTCTAACTAGCTATCTAGCTATTAATTATGCACCTAGTTATTAATCTAGGCTAGGTATTATAGATATCTACTATCTATTAATACATCTAAGTAGGTATCTACCTATATACATATATATATCCACACACACACCCAATTACCGATTACCTTACCTATCACATAAATATATATATATATATATATATATATATATATATATATATATATATATATATATATATATATATATATATATATATATATATATATATACTATCTAGATATCTCTAGGTATTCATATAACTATATGTATATAGATATATATACACCTTAGATAGATAACTACCTATCTACTTATGTATCTATCCATAGATAGATCTATCTATAATACTATCTATCTATCTATTCTAGTAACTATCTACCTATCTAATTATCTACATATCTATCTAATAAATCTATATCTCTATATATAACACTCTCTCTCTCCCTCACTAGCTACGCCAATCCTCGCTGCTACCTGCTATGCTAGCTGCTGCTGCTGCTTGTGCTGATGCTGCTGCTGCTGCCTCTTGGAGCTGCTGCTGCTGCTCCCTCTTCATACTGCTGCCGCTGCTCTGCCTAGCAGCAGCTAGCTGCTGCTGTTGCAGCTGAACTGCTGCTGCTGCAGTTTAGTTTCTTCACCCCCCTCGCTCTCACAAGCACACACACACACACACACACATACTTATATATATATATACCACTATATATATATATATATATATATATATATATATATATATATATATATATATATATATATATATATATATATATATATATATATATATATATACACATAGACATATACATATACAAGTACATAAATATAAATACACACATATATATATAAATATATATACATAAACACACATACAATTATATATAAATATATATAGACACATATAAATACAACACAACCACGCACACAACACTCAAACCACACGCCCCACTCACGCCCAACGACCCCGACACTCACCAATACCCTAAAATATATAAAATATAGCCCGAAAACTCTAGCACACACTCCCCGATACTAACCCAATGCGCGCATAAAGCCGAAACGAGGAAACCAAGTCGAAATGGCCGTTCGGTCATTTCGACGAACACGTGGTGCGCGGCTCGGAAAACCTCCTGAAACGCACACCAAACGAACTCGGAATCGGCCCAAAATTTACCCACGCGCTCTACACGATGTCTAGATCCTAGAAAATGTGCTCCCACGTCGATTCTAGGCCCGTGGCGGAAACGCATACGCACTTAGAATTGGCGACGACGAAAAGCTCCAATTTCGCCCGAAACGCACGTTTCTCCCAGACACGGCTTCCTGTGTCCGAACGGAGACACGCACTCATCCTCTAGACACCCGACAATGTCTACCTAGGTCCATCTAACCTAGGGCATCACCCAAAATTGGGCCAAATTCGGATTCCACCCGAATTCGACACAAAACCTAATGTCAAAGTCTCTAAACTCATCCAAACTAGTTCCAACTTCCTCCTACGGGTAGGGTTAGGGTCTAGGAGGGTTCTACAACCCTAATTACACTACATAAAAATAATTAGCAAGGGGAAAGTTAGGTTTACCTCTTGGGAGTTGGAATCCCAAGGCCAAAGTCTCACAATCCCTAGGATTCACCTTCCTCAAGCTCCAAGCCACCAATTCTAGCTCCCACACTAGATCTAAGCTCCTCACACCTAGGTTAGAGAAAATGCAAGTTGAGGGTTAGCTTAAAGAAGAAGAAATAGAAGAAAGAAAGAAGAAAGATGGAGAAAAGCTTACTTGGAGAAGGAAGGAAGAAGAAAGGAGAAGTGGAGAAGAAGAAGGAATGAAGAAGAAGAAGTAAATGAAGAGAGGGGGAGATGGGCTGCTGATCACGGATGGGGGGGCTGTGGGAAGCTCACGGGTGGGGGTAGGTAGGGGTTTTACAAGTTTTAATTTCCCAAAACGCCCCTATTCACTCGATTTTGGGTTCCGGGTCTCCAAATGCACTCAAACTAGCTCCAAATCTCTCCAACTAACCTCCTAAAAATAAAATAATAAATCTAAGCCCCAAAATAATTCTCACAAGGGTGTGGGCTGGGTCGGACATGGGTCCACTAGGGTCTGACATGGGTCCAGGCTAGCCAAAACCCTAAAACAATCATAATAAAAAATAATAAAAATAATACAATCACTATTTAAATATAAATATAATTAATTAAATACAAACCACTATTTATCAAATAAAAATAAAAAAAAATATACCCTATTTTCTAGAATTGGGTAGTGACAATAAGGGAAAAGTTGTTAAAAAGGAAAGGATAGTGTTGTGCTCCCAATATCTAAGCCACAATAAAGGGTATCATGGATACAAAAATTAAATAGGTAATTTAATTCATTTGAGATTAACCTAATTAATACCAAAATAAATTCAAATTTATCCTAAAATTTTAGAAATACCAGGGACTAAAACTAGGGGCTACGATATACCCAACTTATAAAAATTAAGTTGGTATCCAAAACTAAGGTTATGGTCCTGCGAACAAGATTTTTGGATGGGCCTATTTTCTAAATAAGGATACAAAAATTCTAGGATTTACTAGCCGTAATTAAGCATTTTCTAAAGGAACCTAGAAACTATCAGGGTGCTATTGATCAACAACTTTATAAAAAAAATTACTACCCATCCACTACTGCTCTTGTATAGGTCAAGCTTCTAAAAGGCAGAAGAAATGACTGAGTCAGATCTAACTAAGGCAAAGTGGTAGAGAGACTTCGATCATTAATTGGCATTAATGACGAAGAGACCAAAATTCAGGCTACGACAAGAAGAATTTCTGATAAGTCTACATGGTTAAATAAGTCACGATTAGGCAATATTTGCATAATCAAGTCATGGTGACTAGATCAAGGGGATTAGAGTAAAAAAAAACTAATACCTATGGTGATATGGATATTAACACAAGGAGTGGTACCAACTAAGGGATTAATTTTGTAATTAAGGCACAACTAGGAAAAGAGGGAGGATCTACTCATTGTTATAATTAGAAAGATCGTGGTTGCAAAAGCATGAGGCCATATATGCAACACAAGATAATAATTTAATAGGAAGGATAGGGATGCAATTGAAGGGGTAATACAAATAATCCTTAAACTTAATACTATATTCATTTCTCATGCCAACAACCTACACTAGCTCTAGCATATAGGAATAACCTATCTATATACCCTACTAAGGGTAACCATCTTCTCAAAACTTTATGTCCAGCATGTCTTCTTCCGCCTTGACAAGGATCTGCTTCTGGAGAAAACACTGCTCACGAACGTCAATATCTCTAAAATAGGGAGAGATGATAAATAATAATAAGGATATCAAGGGAAATAAATGAGTATAATTATGAAGTCCAAGGGCGATAATCAAATTTTAAGGAATTATCAAATCAGTTATGGATTGAAATACTAATACTGCTAATCCTGATTACATGCTCGCTCGATACCGAAAAGTAATCGAAATGATTTAATCAGGACCTGCATGGGCCATCATAAAAATATGTCATACCCCAATCTCTAAATACGTAGGACTAGAAATATGTAACATGCCAGCTACGTATTCAACCAGACTGTGGTCCGACTCGAATACGTATAAGCTGTATTATAATGGTCAATATCTAAATAATCAAGTAAATATGAATATCTATGCCTCAATCCACAATAAACAGAATACACAAGAATGAGCTACATATGCTAAAGTCGATCGTCCAGTAATACACAAACTCGAATAGACTCGAGAAAGAAATATGAGTCTATAAAACTAGGCTACATCAGCAGATAAATAAATAATATGAATAAATAATCATAACTCCGGTAGATATGATATAAGTACCAGGTACTAATGCCTGCAAGACAAGCAACTCCATCAGCAACTCCAAAGGCTCCGTAACCGTCTATGCTGCAAAAACTAGTAGGGGACCAGGTCCTCAGAGGGACGTAATAAGGTACAAGAAACAACATGCCAAAAGTAAAATAGTATAATGCCACATACTCAAGGGTAAACTACTGTAACTATCTAAGTGATATGCACATGAGAGCATCACTCGTACTCAGGCTAAAACTACTATAGGCTCTGTGTCAGGGAGCCTATAGCAGCAAGTAGTATCAAGACTCGGTATAGGTGCCAAAGATCTGAGACAGAGTCCAAGGCGTCTCTAGTGGTATCACGACTCCGGTATATGTGCCACATCACCTCTAGTAGTATAGTATATATATCAATAATTAGCCTGTAGTATGGTGTATCTCTCTCCACCCAATGTAACCTCACATCTCATGTCCATAATATCTCATGTCCATAACACGCAAGATCATGACCTCTAGCTAGTGCAACGAGTCATAATAATATCCATATAATATGAAAGTCTTATGTCATGAATCATTTAAGCCTATACAGAATCACCATGAATAACTCAAAAAATATTCTGTCACATAAAATAGTGTCAAGTGTCCTAGGGTATAGCGTACTTGGTAAATCAAGCACGTAAAAATAGGATCGTGGAATAAACTCTCTAAGTGACGTTACTCGACCCCGCGTACGGTACCGACACCCGAATCTTGTTCGAACACTAAGCAACGTCTCACGGTCCTAGGATAAACACACAAATCACATATATCAAATAACTATAATAAATAAATAAGATAAAGGCAAGGAACTGTGAAACATCATGGCAAGGTACACTTGTCTGGGTTCTGAACTTCGTCAATTGTTCCTGGTAAATTGAAATATGCACGTACACCTTCGGATGCTGAAACAAACATCACCAATATTCTTAGAATACTAGAAATAGCTTGGATTGACTACCCATAAGTCCAATTTGGATACAGGGGCAAAATTGACAGTTTTAGATTAAAATGTGGTCCACATGTGACCCATTTCGCACCTAAAATATGTCAAAGACAAAGTTCTTCAAATTCGTTGAACTTAGTGTCTAAGAGTCTAGAACGACGATATGAACCCAATGGAACATCCATAATTGGATTCCGATGAGCCGGTCACAAAATTGCCCGTTATGTAGAACCATGGGGCCAACAAAATAATATTTTGTCAACGTTCTCAGAATCAAACCAAACTTGGGTCACAGGACCAGCGTAACACTGCAAATCCGATGGCATAAGTTTTGTTGCGAAACGATAAGCACACACGAAGTTACGACGAGTGTCAGAACAGGCCAATATGGTGCTTTTCGACGGATACGCGTTGATTTCGGTATGCATGCACATCCAAATCAAGTTTTGCGAAAGCCCACACGTCCGCATTTATGTTACGCGCCTTTCGATGTAACTCGTACACGATAAAGTCACCTCGTTTGGTGGGACGCATCCTGTATTGCGAGATTTTTGGTATTTTAAAAATAAGTTTTTGGTCGTTTTGGAACAAGAATAATTTAACCATTATAGCAAACTAATAAAAACTAAAAGAATAGTAAAAATCTTAGTTATATTGTGAAGAAGTTCTTTTAATTTATTTTGAAAATAATTAACGAGTTAGTGGCAAATTGGATATGAACAGTGCTACTTGGACTGAATTTCTAAACTGTTTTAAAACAGTTTTTCGGCCAACTTCCGATCGATTTTTCGATCAAACAGGGTGCTTAAATTCGTTCCACTTGAAAAGAATCCTAGAGGGTTATGTTGTGAACATACCAGCGAAGACGAGACACAAATCGGACGAGGTTTTAGTTAATGGGTTATTGGGTTTTAGTTAGATTCTATTAATGAGTTTGGGTAGGGTTTGGGTTAATGGGTATGGGTTTGGGTTTATGTTTAGGTTTAATTCTTTTATTTTTTTTCTTTTCTATCTATATATATATATATATATATATATATATATATATATATATATATATATATATATATATATATATATATATATATATATATGGCTATTAAAAATAGTTTTAGATCTCAATAAATTCTAGAAAAATTATACAATACACTAATAATAGTTGTACATCCAAAAATATATTTTTAGCACAATATTAATAATTAATTAAATACACATAATTATAAATTTATGAACATTATATATTATAATTAGCCAAAAATAAATAAAAAATTCTCTTAATCACAATAATTTTAGAATACCTATATTAATAAATTTAAAAAATTAGGGTGCTTACACCAGTCATAACCTATTCATTAAACTTTACTACGGTCAAACCCCCAATAATCAAGGTCTAAGAAAGTCCTATCTAAAATCATATAACATACAATCTAAAGAAAGAAAGAAACATGCATGGTTATTTGATATGGCATTGCAGTCTCTATCAAGGTCACTAGTAATTATATTCTAGCACAAAAATTACTGGTGCAAGCTAAAGGTACTCAGTGAAGGACCGTAGGACAACCCTAGAGGGGGTGATTAGAGTGCAACAGAATAATCTACCCAATTAAAAATTATCAGAATGAAGGCAGTTGCTAACTTACAATGTATATAAAGACAGTAAAGTAAAGCAGTAAAGTAGAGAGGGAGAAAGCAAACGCAAACACCGTGATGTATACTGGTTTTTCTCTGAGAGGACTAGTCTAGTCCCAAGAACTCAAGCTCGGAGTTTTATCCACTATAATCACCAATAGTGAATCACAAGATTTGATCTGAAGGCTTGCCACTTATTTACATCACGAGATTTGATCTGAAGTCTTGTAACTTCACAGCAAGTGAGAGAGAAAAATTGATGGAGCACAGTTCTTTACAACTCTGTAGACTTTTAGACCGAGACCGCACTAGGCACTAGAAAGGCTAGGGAGTTGCTCTTGGAGATAGGAAAGTTAAAGCTCAGATATTTGCTCATAATAGGATAGAAGGATTAAGAGAAGATGAGTGAGTAGTAATGTGAAAATTCAATCCTATTTTTAGTGTATTGGTAAACAGAATTCGGCCAAAATTTGGATGGAATTTAATTCAAATTTTTTAACGTTGGGCCAGGAAATTAGAGATATCACAACTGTACTAATTTTATACCAAAGTGGTAACCGAGTTTGGTCCGAGTTCGGCATGAATTTGGCCCTTCGGTTTCTAATTATGCTAGGCTTTATGAATAAATATGGACTAATTTGGTGGTTGGGTTCAAGGTTTATTTGAGTGGACTTTGGGTTATGCCAGTGCAACTCGATTTACACAAGTCCTATACTCAAAAAAAGTAAAAAATTATATTTAAAAGACGCAGTACAGACGGCATGTAATAGCAGTGTTGAGTCTTCAAATTATGACATATTAATGCATGGCTTAGTTAACTATCAAAATCAAGTTGACTAAGACCAGATGGGCCAACAATCTCTCCTATTTTGATAATTGACAAGCTATGAATGATACTGCAAGTCTTTGATATGCAAGGCTCCATCGTAACTTGTGAAGCAGTTTGATATATTAAAGTCAACGTCTGTCAAGTATCATCTTGTATGCTAGTATCATGTAAGTCTTCTCCTTCGTTGTTATTTAATTAAAATAGCTTGCTCCCCCAAAATTGGTGAGATATCATGTATGAGAAGACAATAAGAAAGTAAAGTATATACAGGACAACAATAATAAGAACCAACAGTTAATGACAAATAGCAAAAAGTCCAATGCTTTAATTAAACTTTAGTTCTTAAAAAGGAAAGCATACAATAAAGATATGTAGTAGAAACATCATAGTAGAATAACCAAAACTAATCCTTAAACATTCAAAATCCATTGAGAATCTAGTTATCATTGTCTTCATCTTCATCTTCATCACCAGATTCAAATATTCTATTTGGATCAAAGAAGGCATCAGCTGGATCAAAATATCTCTGAACATAGGGGTAATCAATACGAAATCCTAGTTGGTTTAGATTCTGGCGAATCAAAAAAGGTCCGGCTGGGTGCTTTGATAGGATGTACTGGATGTCTATCAAAGTATTGCCAAGATCATGAGTCTGAAGAGTTTGACGGTGATCAGAAGCACGATAGCGTATATCTTCTTTGTGAAAGCGATCATACAACAGATTGAAAATAGACTCTAAGGTTTATGGTGGCTCATCAACAAGAGGGGCGGAATCAGCAGGATTGTGTTAGAGTTGGATAATGAGTTATATGTTAGAAACATAGATGGCTCAATTCTTCGAACTCTATTGAGGGATAAAGGTTCCTCAAGATATGGACAAGTATCCAATGGAATGTCGAAGTAGCTAAAAATGGTTGGCAAGTATATGGCGTAGAGTAGTGGACGTCCTTTCTTGCGATATTGAACCATTTGAGATATGATAGTCAGGAAAACATTAAAGTTAATGCCAAAATACAAGTGGTATAAAGTCGATATTTTTAAATAAGAGACCTCATCAATGTAAGTCTTCTTAGGTAAAAAAGTTAAAAAGATAATACGATGCATTTCAAAGAAGTGACCATTCAAATATCAAGCGTAAAATTTTCCAGGTGGACATTCATTTTTCCAGGTGGAAATTCATAAGGATGACAAATGATATTTTTGAAAGAGTCTAGAGTTAAGTCACGTTCGAATTGAACTTGTGTGATATTGACTAGGGTTTGTCTGTCATCAGGAATGTGTAGGATTTTACCCAAATCGTCTACATCGAATTCAATTGGAATGCCACGAACTGTAGATGAAATAATATTATGTTCATATGCTAAGTTGCAATAGAATATTTGTATAGCATTGGTGTAAACATGGGTACGGGTCATAACAAGTTCTTCAAGTTAAAGTTTTTGAAGAATAGGTAGATAGTCATTACGTTTGGAAAGAAAATTAATAGGATGGCCAAGACAGATGTATCTCTTAGAGAAGTCATTAAACCGATCATTTGAACTTTCGAGGCTTCAAAAAGTAAAACCATCAAATTCTCCTATGTTTGGCATAATGGGACAAAAAAGAGAGTTAAAAAAGGAATCTATTTCCTTTTAGGGGCCATTGGGGAAAGATGTAGGAAAAACTAGGTTTATTTGTGGAGGAGGGGATATTTTCTGTTGGTCTGTATGAAGAGCCAGGAAAAAGAGGTATAAATAGATTAGCAGAAACCCAAATTAGGAAAAAGATTAATGACATAGCATATTCTGAAATAAACCTAACCGAGTTCGGTCCGAGCTCGGCCCGAGTTCAGTTCAAATTTTGTGTACATTTATTTCCATAATCTCAATATAACTTTAATCGATATTATACCTTTCTTGACTTGATATAAATACAGAATAATAAGTGCTAAATTAAATCGTACGTTTTCAAGAGTTTAGATCATCTCGGAGTAGCTGTAGGGGTCGGATCCCAACTAGCGGTGGTCCGAAGATACTTAAATATCATGTCGCTTAAGGTTATTTACATCTTGTTCACAGAAGGGCCCTTTCGGCTTGTATCCAAAAAATTTAACACTTTTGAAAATTTTGACAATATTTTAAAGCATCTTATGATTATTATATTTTATCAGAATCCAAAATACATAATTCTCGACAGATAAAGTTGAATCGATCTTTACCTAAAGGTTTAGTAAAGGTGGCTGCTAATTGATGTTCCGTGTAAACATATTCCAAGCAAATATCTTCATGTAAATGATGATCCCTTAGAAAATAAAGTCTGATTTCTATGTACTTAGTGTGTGAATGGCATACTGGATTCTTAGTGAGATTAATGGTGCTAGTGTTATCATAGAGAATAGGAATATTCTTATAGTACAGATTAAAGTCTTCTAGGGTTTGCTTTATCAACAAAATTTGAGCACAGCAACGTCCTGCGGTGATATACTCAGCCTCAGTTGTTGATAATGCAACAAAATTTTATTTTTTGCTAAACCAGGAGACTAGAGACTTTCCTAAGAAATAACAAGTGTCATTGGTACTTTTTTGATCGACTTTGCATCTAGCAAAATTAGCATCCGAGTAACCAGTAAGGTCAAAGGACGTAGTTTTGGGATACCATAAGCCTGCCGACAAAGTCCTTTTAAGGTATTTGAAGACATGCTTAATTGTGCACAAATGTGATTTTTTAGGATTAGTCTGATATCTGGCACAAAGGCATACAACAAACATAATGTCTGGGCGACTAGCAGTTAGATATAACAAACTACCAATCATACATCGATACTTACGTATGTCTGTTGGGATTACCGCTTTCATCAAAGTCAAGCTTAGTTGCCATTAGAGGTCTGATAGGCTTTGCATTGTCAATGTCAAACTTTTTGAACAAATTCTTCATGTACTTAGCCTGATTGAAGAAGGTTCCTTGTGAATCTTGCTTGATTTGCAATCCTAGGAAGAATGTCAGTTCTCCCATTATGCTCATCTCAAATTCACTCTGTATACACTTAGCAAACTCGTTACATAGCATCTCATTAGTAGATCCAAATATGATATCATCTACATATATTTGTACTAATAACAAAAAATCAGCAGAAGATTTTATAAAAATGGTAGTATCAATTTTTCTTTTAAAAAATTATTTCCAAGTAGAAAGAAACTAAGACGTTCATACCAAGCTCGTAGGGCTTGTTTGAGTCCGTATAGAGCTTTTTGTATCTTGAATACGTGGTCAGGGTGTTTAAAATCTTTAAACCAGGGGGTTGTTTGACAAAAACTTCTTCTTTGATAACACTATTTAGAAAAGCATTTTTAATATCCATTTGAAAAAGTTTGAAGTTATGAAAACAAGCAAAAGTGCAAAGCATTCGGATAGATTCGAGTCTAGCAACAGGAGCATAGGTCTCATCGTAGCCAATACCTTCCTCTTGGTTGTAACCATGAGCTACGAGACGTGCTTTTTTACGTATAATTGAACCATCCTCATTTAATTTATTTTAAAAAAACCATTTAGTACCAATGATTGGATAATTATTAGATTTAGGAACGAGTTTCCAAACTTGATTATGTTCAAATTGGTTGAGTTTCTCTTGCATAGCAAAAATTTAAAATTTATTAGCAAAAGCTTCAACAATATTTTTAGGCTATTTGAGAAATAAAAGCAATATTTGTAATGGTATCTCTATTTGATGAACGTGTACTTACACCTTTGGATACATCACCTATTACCATGTCCTTAGGATGATCTGTGGATAACTTCAGTCTCCTTGGCAGACTTTTCGGATGACTTGCATTGGTTGTATCTTCAGATGTCTTATTGGTTGCGGGTTGACCACCTTCATCGTCGCTGTCATTTAGTACTTGAGTATTGAGTTCATCGAATATAACATTGATTGATTCTTCAACAGTCAATAAGTTCTTGTTGAATACTCTGAATCCCTTACTTCTAGCGGCATAACCTAAAAAAATACATTCATCGGCCTTGGAGTCAAACTTTTTTAGGTTATTTTTAGTATTGAGAATAAAGCATTTGCAGCCAAAAACTTTAAAGTAACTAATAGTGGAGATTCTACCAAACCAAAGTTCATAGAAGATTTTCTTTGATATAGTTCGAATAAGCACCATATTCAAAACATGGCATAATGTACTTAAAGCTTCATCCCAAAGTATTTCGGAAGGTTATACTGATTTAACATGACTCTAGCCATATCGCCAAGAGTTCTATTCTTCCGCTCCACAACACCATTTTGTTGAGAAGTTCATGAGAAAAACCATTTTTATTGCAAAATCTTTTGAAATCACTATTTTTGAATTCGCCTCCATGATCACTTCGGATGCGAGTAATCATGAAACCTTTTTTATTTTGAACCTTTTTGCAAAAAGTGACAAATTCAGAGAATGCTTTATTTTTTGTTTGCAAGAAAATAAATCCATATGTATCTAGAAAAATCATCAATAATAACATAAGTATAAAGCTTATCGCCAAGACTGGCGACTCTACTGGGTCTAAACAAGTCCATATACAAGAGTTATAGAGGTCTAGAGGTAATTATAGCGTTGATTGACTTAAATAAATATTTAGTAGCTTTATTCTTTTCACATTCAGCATATATCATTTCTTTCTTAAAAGTAATCTCCGGTAAGCCTCTTACCAGCTTCTTTGTGGACAGTCTTGCAATAGTATCCTTGTTTGCGTGTCCTAGACACATGTATCATAGCCAGCTATCATCTTTGTTAGCGTATAGACATCTTTCTGCATTGTTAGTGTCCTTTACAAGATAAAAAATATTATCTTCGTTAATCCCTTCAAAGATAATATTACCTGTGGATCTTTCATATATAGAGCATTTCTCGTTAACGAAGTTAAAACCATAACTAAGGTCAGCTAGATGACTGATGCTGAGTAGGTTATGTTTTAATTTTGTTACTAGCCAAACGTCTTTAATGACAGGATAGGAAGAAATACATATATTACCATTACCAATAATATATCCTCTGAGGTTATTGCCGAAGGAGACATAACCTTCTTTCTTCATCGATAGTATTGAAAATAGGTTAGCATCACCAGTCATATGTCGTGAGCAACTACTATCGAGAATTTACTTGCTTCTAGCATGAGAAGGTTGGTCCACCTGCAAAACAAGTTGTAGATAAAATCCTTGGTACACATTTCTTCGAGGGTCCAGCTGTGTTAGTCTTTGGTACTCATGCATAAACATACATATCTACTAACTTTTTAGTTCTACAGAATCTAGATATATGTACTTTCTTACCATAATAGTGACATATAGCTAGGTTGTTAGTGCTTGGTGCAACTTGATAGACATGAGTGTGTGAAGCAGTACTTTGTGGTCTATATAAATAGAATGCATGATTGTGTGAGATATTTCTTTATGGTCTTCGTGGATATCTATAATAGAATACATGATTATGTTTGGTTCTACGTCATGTGTAGTGTCATAATGTGTTCTGAACGTATGATTGCATGAATTGTTATGCATGTAGGTAGAAGCATAGCTGTGAGTGTTCATTTGTCTTGCTACGTGTCTCATGTTAGGTTAGGTAGGGGTTTGTTTGACCTATTTACCCAATCTAATCTCTAATCTTTTAGAGGTAGCATATACTTCATCATATTTAGCAGTGAGAGCATTTATTCTACGTGCAGCAATGGAATACTTCTTCTTTTCAGATTCGAGTTCTTCCTTAAGTTTAGCATTCTCCTTAGAGCACTTGTTAAGACTGGCAAGTGCCTCATGGAGGTTAAGCTTATGTCTAGAAATCTCGTCTAAATCGTTAGAGATATCATTTACTTTACTTAGTAGAGATGTCAGCCTCTCTATTTCAGTCTGACATTCTTGAACATCTTTCTTAGTGTCACTACCACAATTCCAATAGGGGTATTTTCAGTTTTTATTATTTAATTTAATGTGTTAATATTGCATGATATTTATTTATATTTAATTACTGTGATTTTATTGATTATTGTACCTTACCGTTACTTCGATAATTGGAACGCTACACTAGTCATTGCCTTCCTACAAATTTCATACCCTTGTCTTAGACGTGCCAGTGTACTATTTTGATATTTGTGTGACTCATAACTATGCCCTGTTGTGCTTCATTTTAGTTGCACAACATTCGTCACAAACGATTATATTTAATTCTAAATAAATCTAACTTTATATCCGTGTGCGTTCCAATTGAAATTGGAGACACATTCTCGACCCATTTTGTGCAACCCAAATTATGATAATATTCTACTCTGAGTCTTCTACATCCATGATACTTGTGTCCCACCTAATTTTAACCCGATGAACTTCTAATTAATTTTAGAACACCAATTATATTAATTTTAATTAAATTAATCTAAAAACCCTACCTTGTGCAATTTTTCAATTGTTGGGCACTTTTATGCAAAAGTGCATTGAGGTGTCTACATTCCATTGGACCAACACATAAAAAAATCCTATTTTCCTTCATGTGAATTTTCTCCATAATTTTTGGAGTGTGTAACACTCAACATCAACCCTCATTAAACCTTAGCCCTCAATTTTGAAACAATGCAATCCTAGCCCTCCAAATTTCTACATGAAGAAGCCAAAACCTAATCCCAAGGAGGTTGACCGGCCCAACTTCCTAGGTCAACCTTAAACCCTCTTCCCTATATATATATATATATATATATATATATATATATATATATATATATATATATATATATATCTTTCTTTATGCTTTATTCTTCTTTAACCCTAAAACCAACCCAGGCGACATCATACTCACCTTCTTCCCTATTCACCCGCCGGCCATCCCGACCTCGCTGACTCGCCGGATCCCTCACCCGCAACTGAGCATCACCGGTATTCACTGCCACCATCATGCCTTCCTTCGTCATCACCATCATCTACACCCATCACCGCCTGAAGCCGACAGCAACCCGTTGAACCTCCTTCCACCGATCATCATTATCATCTACATCTCCTCCACCCGCGGCCATCCAACCATCCCACCGACCGACCTCCTTCGACTCGACAACAGCACCAACCATCCCGTCGACTCCACGACTGAACCACCTCCCCCGACATCCCTCGACTGAACGTTGCCATCACCACCTGAATCACCATCTCCTCTATCACATTCATCCATGTCGACCCGATTGCCTGGATCCTGACTCGCCTGATATCACCGGACCCGACTCGCCTGAGATCCCGCCACGACTATCCATCATCCCGACCTCGCCGACCGCCTGCCCCGAGCAATACCCCGCCTTAACGACCCCTTCCCTTGACGAACAGCAGCACCTCAACGACTCGATGACCACACGACAACCACTGAACCAATCTCCTCGACCGAGCACCTCCTCATCGACTTCCCTCGACGACAGGACTCACCGGATCCCCCTCGACCCGTACACGACCCCTCTTCTCCCCTCAAGACTCGACGTCGAATACCCCCTCGTGCACATGCATGCCAAGGCCAAAGTACAAAATATTCTCTTATTCGTGTGTGAATGATGTTAGGATTTAGCATGTTCAGTAGATATTGATTGCTAGACGTTATGCAAGTAAAACGAAACTCGTATGCGTATACATATGCGTATGAGTATTATAATCAAATTGTTATATATATAAAAATATGGATGTATATATATATAAGTAATTAACTACTAATACTAGTTATGTACATATTTGTATATGTACTGTATGCCCATAGTATTAATTATGGAGATCCCGTATTTACATTGACCATGTGACCTTGAATATTGTGAGTTGACTGCCTTATGTACACTGACGTACTAGCGAGACATATGTTAGTGTTTGACTGTCTAATTATGCACCGCATTTGAGGATGTGACACCCGTGCAATTAGACGTACGCTTGACCCTGTTAGATGACCAGTATCACCCCTAGCATAGTCTCTGAGTTTAGTGTATTTATGATTATGTGTTAGTATAATGACTGATGCTATATTATTATTAAATGGTGTTTATAAGATTGTTGGATTATTCAGACAAGACTTTAGAAACAGGACATTGGTATTGCCAGCAAAGGACCATAGGCGAGTACATTCTCTTACAGTTTTTATTATGTTGATTATCTCTATAATTCTAGTTGTATAGCGTACATGATTCTGACACTATGTATACGCGAGTTGGCATCATCGAGACCTGTCACGAGGAGTCATGATTGGAATCCATCGTGCTAGCTGGGGATGGGGAGATATTAGTAGCTTATGTGATCATACCCAACTCTACATGCATTATAGCTCACCCATACCTCACATCGGTACAGCCTGACCATTACATGCCTCATAGCCTGTTACATGTGATTAGCCTGACTATTGCTCGCATCATAGCTATCCGGATGGTTAGCCTGACCTTACATGAATCATAGCTAATCATATGTAACAAACCTGATTAGTCCCAAGCCGGTCACATGATATGCTGATGTTTCACACACTTAGCTAGATAGTCTATACATGTATCTCTAGTTTATTGATCTAGCATTTCCCTATGTTCTAGTTATTGTTCTAGCATTCACTTATATTCTAGTTTATTGATCTAGCATGCACTTGTACTTATGTTCATTGTTAGTGTACCATTGATGATGACATATGCTCCAGTATTTCTTATTTCTAGTATTCCTATTTCCAGTATTTTTTATTGCCAGTATTAATATCCATATTGTATTTCTTTACACTGTATTATAGTTTTGGTCAATATATGTGGAACTGTTGTTAGTGCTTGTACTTTTCTCCAATCCTGACTGGATTTTTTTCAGAGGATCTTGAGGACATCTGTCCTACACATTATGGACCAGGTATAGACGCAGACTACACACCAGAGATATTAGAGGAGTCTATTCCATTAGAGGAGACACTACCTGTAGCTGTTTAGATAGCATTTATCTTATGCATTTGAGACTTATTTTAAGGTTACTTTAGTTATGTTGAGACTTATGTGGAGTTTAATTTGAGACTTGTGGAGACTTATTATGTTGGACAACTAGACTGTAGTTTATCTCTATTTTGAGATATTATGTTTGACTATGTCATTCTTTCTTATCTTTTATCGTGCCATTTATATTCTTATAGCTATTGTAATTGAGTATACATTATGAGATATTGAGAGATATTTATTTCATTGTACTCCTTATGGAGTTGATATCATTGACTGGTTATGAGTTATGTTTAGTATTATAGAGACCTAGACAGCGTTCTACCGTCGATGCTGCAGCGTAGGCTAGACGTACCCACGACTCATGCCAAAATTCTGGGTGTGGGTCGTGACACTTAGCATGCTTATACTTATTTCTAAGTTTTCTAAAATCATCAAGCAAATCACTAAAAGCATTACCTAGCTCATCAAATATAAAATTACTATAAGAGTTTTTATCCGTTACTTGATCAGCTAACGCCAAGAATGCTGCTTCTTGAGAATTCTCTTCTTCGGATTCACTAGCTTCGCTTTCATGCCAGATTCTGGTATTTGCATACTTCCTTGATATTCTTTTGGATGAGCGATCATAGCACTTCCCTTTCTTTAAGGTTGGACAATAATTCTTTACATGTCCTATCTTTTTACAGTTTTAGGATATAGGCTCTTCATCACTATTGTCAGTAAGCTCCTTCTTCTTTGATCTCTCAAGCTTTAGAAATTTTCTGAAGTTCCTAGTGATCAGGGCAACTTCCTCATCTTGAGACTCATCATCGTCGGAGTCATAGTTGATGACCTTTATGTGATGTGCCTTAAGAGCAATCATTTTCTCCTTGGGGGTGGATTCTTCAAATTCCCTGAGATCCAGCTCGTAAGTCATCAACTTGCCCATGAGCGTCTTGAGGGTCATTGTGGTGAGATTATTCTCTTCTATGATTGTAGTGGCCTTGGGATTCTAATTTTTGGTGAGTCCCCTGAGTACTTTGTGAATCTTCTCGTAATTGCTGTACTCCTTGCCAAGAGATGATAGAGGGTAGATGATATCAAGAAATCTCGTAAATATTTGATTGGTCATCTCATTCTGTTTTATCTTGAATGCTTCATACTCTTGTGTTAGGTGACTTATTTTTTGATTCCTTCACTTGAGATATTCCTTCATGAGTGACCTCAAGAAGTTTCCATACTTCATAAAAAGTTCCGCAAGTTAAGACCCTGTTAAATTCAGTTCTGCCTACAACATAGAATAAAGCGTTAATAGCTTTAGCATCAAGACTAGTTATTTCTTTTTCGTATCTGTGTACTTATCATGAGATTTCTTACAAGGTTGCCATCTACGACTATTCTAGGTAGCTTCTTGTATCCTTCTACTACTACAGCCCAAAGGTTAAAATCAAGTGACTTTAAGTAGAAACTCGTACGTGTCTTCCAGTACGTGTAGTTAGTACCATTAAATAGGGGTGGCCTATTTGTGGACTGACCTTCACCATTATTGGTTTAGATAGATCTAACAGTTGCTATAAGTCTCTTAGGATATTAAGCCAAATATCAAAAGAACTAGATCTGATACCAATTGAAGAAGAAATTGGTATGAGCAATAGTTCCTATATAAAGAGCACCTGCACTTATACTAATTGAAGGACCGTAGGACAACTCTAGAGGGGGTGAATAGAGTGCAGCAGAATAATATACCCAATTAAAAATTATCAGAATGAAGGCAGTTTCTAACTAACAATGTATATAAAGACAGTAAAGTAAAGCAGTAAAGCAGAGAGAAAAAACAAACGCAAACACCACGATGTATACTGGTTTTCCTCTGAGAGGACTAGTCTAGTCCCGAGAACTCAAGCTCGGAGTTTTATCCACTACAATCACCAATAGTGAATCATAAGATTTGATTCGAAGGCTTGTCGCTTCTTTATACCATGAGATTTAATCTGAAGTCTCACAACTTTACAGTAAGAGAGAGAGAGAGAGAGAGAGAGAGAAACCAATGGAGCCAAGCTCTTTATAACTCTGTAGACTTCTAGACCGAGACTGCACTTTGCACTAGGAAGGCTAGGGAGTTGCTCTTGGAGAGGGAAAAGTTAAGGCTCAGATGTTTGCTCACAATATGATAGAAGGATTAAGAGAAGATGAGTGAGTAGGAATGTGGAAATCCAATCCTATTTATTGTGTATTGGCAAATAGAATTTGGCCAGAATTTTGATGGAGTTTAATTCAAATTTTTGAACGTTGGGCCAGAAAATCAGGGATATCACAACTGTACTGATTTTATACCAAAGTGGTAACCGAGTTTGGTCCAAGTTCGACATAAATTCGGCCCGTGTTTGGTTGCTAAGTATGGTAGGCTTTGTGAATGATTCATTCTTTACTAAATCTTAATGCCTCATCCTCTAAATTAAATTCAAAGGGAACTATAGAGACCATATCTTCATGTGGATTGATTTTATGGTTGGGTTCAAGGTTTATTTGAGTAAACTTTGGATTATGCCAGTGTGACTCGATTTACACAAGTCCTATACTCAAATAAAGTAAAAAACTATATTTGAAAGACGTAGTACAGACGGCATGTAACAGCAATATTGAGTCTTTAGATTGTGATATATCAATGCATGGTTTAGTTAACTATCAAAATCAAGTTGACTGAGACCAGATGGGCCGACACTAACGAATCAATCAATTAATTAGATGGAAAGGAACAGAAAGAAATGACAAAAAATAATATAAAAACCCATCACCTATAGCATCGACCTCCTTGACCGTCTTCGCAAAACTCTGCCCGCTGGGGTGTATCCCTCTGCTGGTGTAGGGCAATTACTGTGCCACATGTGGCCTAACTGAACCCTTCTATTCTCACTGTATAGCATGTTTGCACTCCTACTCTCCAATATACTCCCTTATATTCTCTACCTTATTTTCACACTAAAATACTCAGCTAATACTATCACGCACAATACTTACCGATACCAAACTGACACACTCCACCTATCACATACTACTCATCCTAGTCTTGGTACACCCTGATTACTTTCACACTCTAGGCAATATTGGTACACAGGCACTAATTCTATAACTATACTAGACACATGCTCTTAATACTCTTGGATACCAGCTACTAACTATACTCTGACACCTATCTTAGAACTATTGTTATAATGGTATTACGCTATGAGTTACTGCTAAGTTATATACACTAATGCCTGATGCTCATATACCCAACTAGGAGACACTCACTGACCCACCAGCTATGCTCTCAAAATCAAACTGATACACACCTTGACACAACCTATCTACAAGTTATCATGCTACTGCACTATCCAAGGAAGCTACCTCAGGAAGTAATAAAGGTAAAACTCTATAAGGAACTAACTAGAGAAACTAAAGATATTCCTATCCTGATAATGGAACAAAACTCAATGATATCAAGGTGGAATGATAGAAATGATATGTTAAGAACTAATTTAAGATACAATCTGATAATCATATACGTATATCTGAAATTATGTTACCTTGAATCCTCGTCACGCCAGTAAGCATAGCTGCGATAAACTATAAAGTCCGTAACTAAGACACATACCCCTAGAATCATGGTATCTAGAAATTTTGGCCCTGCCGCTAGCTTTTTTGTGAAAACTCTAAATTCTATAACCAAAAGAAATATTCAAAATCAGGCTCTACGTCTTCGTTACGCCAGCTAATATAGCTACGATAAACTCTAGGCTCCATAACCAAAGTAGATTGTTACCTTTTCTACTGTTTTTATCCATTTATATTATCAAAATATACCTCAATTTAGTCCATAAGATTTATTTCGATACAAGAATCAAATTTAACAATGGGCAAGTACAAAAGTAAAGGTAAAACGAAGCAAGTAAAAATAGATTAAAAATAAAATTCTCAAGGGTAATCCCAGAAATCTCTCAAGAAATCCTAATATGTGATTGGGTATCCTCTAATCCTAGTATCTTATACCCTATATCATATTACAGGCTCGCAGTAGTAAAACTAAGCCATTGCACAACCACGATATCTCATTAACTACGAACCCAGACCTGCATAGGCCACCACTAAAAATATGTCATGACCCGCACCAAATATAGGGGCACGAGTGCATGGGTACGTCCAGCCTGCACAATAGTATCGGTGGTATAACGCTGTCTAGGTAAACTATACCATCTAAATATCTCATGCAATAATGTATAAACCTGTAAATGATATCTCAACTCCATACGGAGGACAAGATGATAATGATATGAAAATTAATACTCAATCACAATAAAACTAGAGTAAGATAATGGCACGTTATCAAATAAAAAAATGGAAACACAATGTCACAACTACAACCAAATCGAAGTCTAAATAGTCTATCAACAAAACACAATGAATCTCAAATACATATAACATGTCAAAGGTCTAAGCTGAAAACATAGCTAGTATAAAAGCTAGTAAATAAAACTAGGGTATCTAATGACACTGGATTGTCCTTTTGGTAATCATTCATGATCTATAGGGTCCATAATTGCTACTCCCTCATGTGGTCCATAAAAAGTCGGACAATAATCCTCTAAATAGTCATCTGGAAAAAAAATATTCAGTCAGGATGGAACGAGTACAACCCAATAGCAGTTTCAGTTAAATGACATAGACTATAAAATAGTAATAGAGAGTGCAATACCAGATGAGAAATAAATAACTGAATCATAACTGACAATATCAATATGAGAAAATGGATAAACACAACTATATGGCAGAGAATAAATAGACAGAGCAATAGAGAACATCTCAGTGAAAAATAAAATAGACAGGAAGAAACTATACTCATTAAGTGCCTTAAAGTATTAGTGTTGTCATGTGATCGGCTTGGAAACTTGTACAATAATATAGGGCCTGGCTAATTATACGTGAGGTGTATGATTAACACTTATAATACTTTTGCTTGTACAGTAAGAAAATGACCACACATCTAGATAGTACTTTTCCACCCCGACTAGTATAATGGATCCAAACCATGACACGTTCCACAAGAATAACTTTTACAGTACTTGTACAGTAAACAGGAAAACCAACATCTCATAATAGGGATTCATACTACACCAATCCATGTACCATCATGTCAGGAATCAAGTAGAACATCACTAACTACATTAATCATAGTAAATATCATATAATAAAAACTATCAGAGAATGTACTCACCTGTATTCCAGAGCAATGGATATCAAACACAGCCGTCCGGGTGTCTCAAGGACCTAAATATGAAATTTTACATCAAAATAGTGTTTAGAAACATAATAAATCTTAAATAGGTTAAAATCATAGTTCTAGGTCAAAACTAGGTCACACTAGTCAAACTAGGTCAAATTGTCAATTCTAGGTCATGCCTAAGTTCTAGGTCCATACCACAGTATACTAGTCTATATTAGTCAATATCGAGCTAATACTAGGTATTACTAGGTTAACTCTAGATTTTTAGGTCATTATGGTAGGTTACAAGCTCCATCACTCTGAACACTCTGTCAAGGATTGATACTTCTCCTCTCACTCAGTGTACACTTATACCACCACACCTACAACTCTCTCATACACTCATAAATCCATATCTCACTGCTGACACATACACACATAATATATGAATATCCCTCACTGATACATTCAACCTACTACACAGCTCCTAAACCCCTGCACTGCAGTATACCTTGGCACTGTCTACTGCTCAGCGAGCTGATGCATATGAACACCAGATATTGTGCACTGCAGGCTCGAGCAACTTTTCCTAATATCTGGACTTCACAGTCCAACACTCCCCCCTATCAACACTTGAGTTCTACACCCAAATAATATTTAGCCTGACACTCACCATCATGTGCAATACAGCCATGATACTCTATTCACTGATACTTAAAGCACATGATACACCACTAAAATCAACAAGCCACTGCTGCTCACAAATCCCTTCCCTCTTGTTTCTGTGACACACACACCTAGGACTAAAACACCAACACACAGACACTCTACATAGTATATTGATGCACATATATATACACTACATCTCATATATCTATAGACACAATAAATATAATCAACACACACAACTATATATATATATATATATATATATATATATATATATATATATATATATATATATATATATATATATATATATATATATATATATATATATATATACGCTAACATACACACCTATACATATACTAGTGTGGCAATCTAGCGAACACTTATAGTGCACCAATGAGATACATCATGATACACTCAAGATACTCTTTTCAAACATCACTAAACACCACTAAAACTATGAGAACACATCTAAAATAGTCAATAGAGTATAAATAGCATAATATATATTTCATCAAATACTTGCTGGTCAAAACTCATATTTTCTCCAATTTTGAGACATAAATCAACATTCCACAAGAAGAAAATCATAGGTCTAGCAAAATGAGGGCTCCTAACACTAGATCTAGTCAAATAGAGTAATTCCATCTATAGGATAGTTCATATAGATCAAATGGGTGTTCTTAACTATAAGTAGAGTGGAAAATAGAGATTTACCTAGGTTTTGAGTGACCTCCTCGAAGAACTCCGAATTTGGATACGAGAAAGATGAAGCGGACACGATCCTCAATACTTGGACTCCTTCCCAATCTTTCTTTAGCAATGACAAGCTCCTTATCCTCCTTAGAAAATAAAAATAAGAGTGATAAAATTTAGGAATGGGTAGATTTGGTAGGGAAGGGATTAGGGTTTACCTCTAATTTTGGGGATAAACTAATTAGGAATGAAATAGAGGTTATTCATGAATGAAAAGGCTTATATAGCATCCTATTAGGGTTAGGGTTAGGTTGAGGAATATTTGAATTGACACAAAGGCCCCTCTCATTCTTTCATGAATAGGATCTAATTAAACCATAGGGTAAAATATTCTATTCTTGAGTCTAAATAAGTTTAATAGACTTAATCTAGTCATGACTAACTAATGACTCAAGTCAACTAGTCTAAACTCATTAACTAACTCATTCTCCTAAACTAATAAGTCAAACAATGACTAACAATTTAATTAAATCAATGGGTCAAGTCAAGTCTAGTTTGGTCAACTAGTGTCAAGTCTAATAAAATAGTCTAATCCACTAACCAATAATAATACTATTTATAATATATATATTTATCATACATTATATAAAAACAAACATAAAATTTATAACAATACAAAATGACAAAAATATCCCTATTCTAAAAATGTGGTAGTTACATGTCACATGCCAACGGTGATTTACACTTTTTGTCGTATAGTGCCTCGAAAGGTGCCATATGATATTAGCCGAATAATTGTTGTTATATACAAATTTTACTATGTGAAGGTGATTCTCCTAAGATCCACCAAAGTCTAGGGTATAGGCTTACAATATATCTTCCTAGGTCTGGATGGTCGTCTTTGATTGTCCAATTGTCTGGGGGTGATACCCAGTACTGAATCTTAACTTGGTACCCAATCTCTTGTACAAGATTCTCCAAAAATGAGAAGTGAATCTTGTATCTCGGTCGGATACTATAATTACCGGCACGCCAAATTGTCTCATAATTTTTTGTATATATAAATCTGCCAACTGCTCGGTAGACTGTCCTACCCTAAAGGGAAGAAAATGTGCCACTTTTGTGAGTCAATCCACTATCACCCAAACTGTATCTCGGCCATTCGTAGATCTAGGTAAACCGGTCACAAAGTCCATGGTGATGTATTCCCACTTCCACTCTGGAATAGGAAACGGTTGAAATAACCCTGCCGGTCTCTGTTGTTCTGCCTTCACTTGTTGACATATCAGACGTCGCGATATGAAGTATGATATTTTCTCTTTATTTTGTTCCACCAAAAGTGTTGCTTGATATCTTGGTACATCTTCATACCTCCATGATAAATGGAATACAGGGAACTATATGGTTCAATCATAACTTCTTGCCGAATATCCCCGGTTGGGACACAGACGGTTCTTAAACCTTAGCGTTCCATCTGCATGAATTGTCAACCCTTTATGAAGACCAGACTCACATTCTGTCTATAGCTTCTGAATCTTTAGGTCCTCTGCCTGAGCTATCTTGATTCTATCCACAAAAGTTGACTGGATCTGTAGGCTAGTCGGAACTCATGTATCCTGTGGAAGTACTATCTCGAATCTAATCTCTCGTAAGTCTTCTAAAATATTCTTTTGAGTGGTCAATATAAATTCTCCACGTCTTCTACTAAGTGTATCAGCTACTGCATTTGCTTTGCTTGGATGGTATTAAAGTTTCACATCATAGACTTTCAACAACTCTAGCTACCTCATATGTCTCATATTTTAGTACTTCTACATGAATACATATTTCAAACTCTTATGATCTGTGAAGATCTCAACCCGATCGCCATATAAGTGTAGAAGAATAAAAAATACGCTGAGGAATTATACGCGTAAAACCCTCAAACATGCAGGAAGCTGCGTAAACAGAGCTCCAGCAATATGCAGCATAAAACATGACTTCAGAGCCATTGGCATATATCAGAGCTTTATCGCTAGTATAGCATAAAATATAGCTCCAGAATAACCCGCGTAATACAGTATTTTTAGACTGCTTCAGCATAAAAAGGTTGCTACCGCCACTTTGGCATAAAACCTGCTCGCTTTTAATGCAGTATGGAAGTGTACGAAGAACGCTTCATATTCCTCGAATGAACCTGTCAGATCATGCAGTGAACCTGACTCCTGACAAAGAGTACTGCACGACTATCCAAACGACGGCTGTAATAATGATTCGGCACAGAGATCCAGACCGTCGTTTAGTGATATTTCCTTGATACAAATTGCTTTTACGCATTCAAGGGAATACGCTGCCTAGTTTTATACAGGCAGATGTGAGCTTTTACTCTCAGCAAGAGACAAAATAAACTGCCACGTCAAAAGCTGCTCTTCATATAGAGCTCGAGGCACGTCTCTGCAGTTAATGCACGTGATGGGGGCAGATCTCTGCATTTAATGCATGAGATATAGTTCTATTTTCAAAGACTGTGTGAGCCATAATTAGGGCTAATACATCCACATTATCACCTCTGTATGTTACATCATCAGGCTATTTTTAGCTATAGGAGCACGCTGTACACTATCTCCTTAAAATACATCGACCTGGCTATTTTCAACTATAGGAGTACGCCATATGCTATCTCCTCGGAATACGACAACTCAGGCTATATTTGCATTAGTGAGTGACAAGACTAGCTGGTCCAGAATACGCTCAAGACCTCAGTCAAAGAAGGATAATTGGATATCTCTACGCCGACTACCTATCCGTGCAGCATTAGGCTTCTACGCCTATTTTAGCTTCTATGCCAATATGACACCTACTCGGCTTCTACGCCTACTTGGCTTTCACGCCGACCTGACCTCTATTAGGCTTCTATGCCTATTTGGCTTCTACGCCTACTTGGCTTCTACGCCATCAGAACAGCTATTTGGTTTTTACGCCAACGAGACAGTTATTTGGCTTTTACGCCAATCATCTCTACGCGAGGGACAGTTACCAACGTGGCTTGCATGCCGTGATCTTCGCAGCAGTTATACGCATTATCTCTTAATGGGACATACATCACACGCTCATTCAGAGGATCATTTATACGTGGGTAGCAGTTATGATAACCGTCGCGTAAAAGGTGCGGTTCTCTCTGTTGTTCAGTTTCTACGCCTATAAATAGAGACCTCCGTCCACGGAGGTCCAAGGTCGAAGATTTTGGCAAAAAAGGGAAGATTTTGGAAGAAGGGTCAAAGATTAAAAAGGGTCAAAGACTTTGAGCTGGAGAACTTAAAGTCAAAAAATTGAGAGAGAAGATCCTAGAGCACATCCAGAGAGTGTTGATTGACTACTTCGGTTACGAGAGTTAAATCCCTCTTGAGATCTTTGAAGCTTCTTCTTCTTCTACAGCACTTCTTCGTCATCGTGTGGTCCAAGGGACAAAGTGATCGACTGCAGATCAGACTCCTATAGCAATATTTACCCAGATTTAAATTTTGTACTTAACATCCTCGTATAGGATTAATAGTACTTCTTGTTTGTAAACCTAAGAAAGGGTTTCATATAAACCTATTATTTTTATTTCTTTCGTTTATTATCAAACACAAGATGGTGACTCTGCTGAGGACCAGTTTCTCTTCTGATGAGAAGTCATTGCTCAACACGATGCTGTATCCGTTGGAGCAACGAAGAAGACTTTGGTCGTTCAGTTCGACTAATCTGCTTATGAAGATATGCTTCACGCAGGGGGTAGCTCTCAATCCCTCTCTGTTCAGGATAACAGGAAGTTGCATAAAGTATGGATACCTCGGACATCCTCTGCCCCTCCTACAGGCTCTCTCTCTCTCTCTCTCCGACCAACGAGGTTGTAGCATCGCTCCCTCCGTGCCTTGTGCGTAAAACTCAGTCTCCCGTCGCTGACGTGGCAGACAAAACTTCTGGCCATGCCTTGGCGCCAATCCAGAAGTCCAATTTGTGCCTTGCGTGTAAAACTCAGTCTTCCGTCACTGACGGAACAGACAAAACTTCTGGTAATGCCTCAGCGCCAAGCCAGAAGTATATAACGTGCCCTGCGTGTAAAAACTCGTCTCCCGTCGCTGACGGGGCAGACATAGTTTCTGACAAAGCCTCAGCCGCAAATCAGAAATTTCAAACGTGCCCTGCGCGTAAAATCACATCTCCCGCCTATAAGGTGGCAAATGGTCCCTGCAATCTCCGCAAGGGGAAACAAGTGGCAGAATTTTTGACCTCTCAGCTTTTACACCAAACAGAAAAGAAGTTGCCTACACTTCAGATTATGCGGGATGATGATGGCCATTTGAAGACTTCCTTAATTTTATGCCAACCTATGCAAAGTTCTAAATTACGCCAAGAAAAACCCATCAGCATAAAAAAGGTCCAGTCTGTGGATAGATTCGCTCCTTATGGATCAGCTGCAACTCACATAGCTGAACTGCTATATACATATGGCAGTGAGAGGGTTGGGGTTCCCAATATCCGTGTTCTGACTAACGTAAAAAGGCAGAATAAGCCTTCTTCTTCTTCTGTTAATCCCCCAGATCTGCGTGATTTTTTGATCCAAAAATGCAAAGACAAGGGTCAAAAGCAAGATTCAGTACCCCTAAACACCAAGTGTGGGGAGATCATATAGGAAGATACGCCAACATCTAATGTTGTCACGATTTATGGGACACATGAAGAGTCTATCTTTATTATCCCGCCTACTCGCAATAATCAGCGTCCAATAGTCTTCGATCTCATGCGGAACAGTCTGATTGTACAAGAAGATTCTCACGAGTCTGATATTGGGAGAATGCAAATCCACCGATATAGCCCACAAGCTTTGAAAATTATGCAAAATATGGGTTACGATTTGAAGTTGAAGCCAGGCCTCAATTTTGGACAAGGTAGACGAATACCGTTGCATGGTGATCCCTACTATCAACGAACTCATTTCGGGTTAGGGTATACCGCATCTCATGTGATCTCCAAACCCCAAGAGGCAGGTCCTTCTAAATTAACTTTTGTGGACATTGACTTGTCTGGGGGTAGTCTTCCTCGACAAAATAGAGCTGCATCCAAAGCTGGGGGTAGAATTCCCTCTGAATCCGAAGACGATGCAACTATGACTATTTTTCCTGAAGACCGTATGACTCAGGTATCCGCAGTCCGAAGGCCAAAGGGGACTTTCTCTTTTAATAATGATGATATCATTAAAATCTTCAATATACTGATGAAAGAAAACAAGCTTCGGCTACCCAACATCAGATACCCTGAAAGGGCTGGCAATATCGATAACCCAGAATATTGTCTCTTTCATCGGTACGTTCATCACCCCACAAGGACATGTTATGTACTGAAGAGGAGAATCCAGGAGTTGATCGACGCCAAAGTCATCACTTTGCATTTATAAACGAGAAGAGGGTCACTGTAAATTGATCTCACTTCAATATGACAATTTGCTCCCTCAAGAAATGCTGGATAATGAGTCCCCAAAATTCCCTCAGCTAAGTTTGCCATGTCCATCCTACCTCTGAGCAAACATTTTTGCCCATCGACTTCTTATTGCCATTGATGGTGTCAGTCATTTCAACTTGTCCCTGAGCAAATATACACTACCATTCCCAGTAGAGTCACAACTCAAGATTTTGTCATGTCCATCTCACCTCTGAACAAACATTATTCTTAAGGAGAAGTACTATATCTGAGCTAAAATTGTACTCCCCTTATCCCCAGCTGGACAATCCAGAGATACAAATTAACTCTCGGATCTTCATCCCCAGCAAGTGCCTATGTGCAAAATTTTCTCCTTAGCTACAAAATAAGCCATCATCCGTATCCAAAAGAGTCCTGGATACGCAATGGATGATGGATCTCCAAAATCTCCCCAGCAGAGCAATCCTTTGGTCCATCTTCATATTCGGGTAGACCACACTCAACGAATCACTCCTCAAATGAGTATTTCTAACATCAGTTCACGTCCATATTATCTCTGAACTGCTATCATAATATTTCACTCCGAATGAGTTTGTCATGTTCATATTACCTCTGAACAAATCTTCTGAGTTTTGGCTATCGATTATCAAGTCCATATTACCTCTGATATCGGTTGTCATCTCAACTTAGCATCCGCACTTTAACCCTAAGTGCGCCAGTGGTGTTAAGTCCACAAAAATTGCCATGTCCATATTACCTCTGGCAGGGCTTGTCTTAAACTTATTACTTGCATTATTATGCACAACAAGTAATAGGTCCACAATGGAAAAGAAAAGTTCACGTCCATATTACCTCTAAACTATTTTTATATTCCCCGACAGAGAAAAAAGTCAGTTCATGTTCATATTACCTCTGAACTACGTTTCTCTACTATCCACACAGAGTCATATTTTACAAACATCTATATTATCTCTATCAGGATTTGTCTCAAACTTATTTCTTACAATAGTGTGTGTACAAAAGTAATGAGTCCATAAAAAATTCTCCAGCGGGATATCTTTATTAGCCACAAAACCTATCATGTCCATATTTCCTCTGATAGGGTTTGTTTCGAACTTATTATTTGCACTCAACGTACGCAACAAATAATAGGTCCACCAAAAAATCCCCCAGTGGGATGTCCTCAACAAACTCGGTATTGTACTATGTCCATATTACCTCTGGTACGATATCCGAAGTCCACACAAACAATCTCTTATGTGATTGAAAACAACGGTCCAAAACGGCACTAACAGATGAGCCAAACCTATCAAAAATTTGATAATGGATCCTATCACCGGCAAATTCCTGAAGGAGTACTATGCTTAATCTCCCTTGTTTAAAAGGAGTATAGTGAAGATCTTATTCTGATGATACTACGTACAAAGGTTGACTAGATTATATTCTATCAGGTTCGTATGACCTCTGAATAGATATTCTCAACTAATTTGTAAATCTATCATGTTCATATTACCTCTGATGGTGTTTAGTATACAAATTTAGTTGGATTATATTCATGTTATCCCTGAATAGTTTTACATTTAGCTAAACCTTACCGAAAGTATGTTATGTTCAATAATACCTCTGATATCACTTTTATTTTAGCCTATCATATTCTAAAATGATAGGTCCACCAAAGTCAGATAAATTTTCTTTATTATCTCCAGAAAGAGCAAGTTACATATAAAAGCAAAAAAGTACATCATTTGGGAGGAGCAGTTAAGTCGCGAATCTGTTGCGCCAAAGAGGCCATTCTCTCATTCCGGGAGCTCAAAACTGTAGCGCGAGCCCGCTCCAACCTTGCCTCCTCATTATTCAAGGCAGACAATTCAGACCGAGCATGTACAAAACCTGCGTGGATGACACCTGCATATGTCAGGTTCTGCTGAGCAGCTTCCATGCGGTCCTTCAACACATCACGAGCTGCCGATAGAGCGAGAGTCTTCTCCTCTGCCTGAGCAAGTTTATCTTTCAATTTGCAGACCTTTGCTGCCTCTTCCTCATATTCAGCCTCGCACTTAGTCAGCTGAGGAATGACATACCCTAATACGGTATGCTCTTCATTCATCTCTTTCTGCTGTGCCTCGATGGACTTGCTTAGAGTTTCTATCTCCCCAGCAAGCTTTGCAGTCAAGGAGTTATACTCAGCCTGAATCATATCATCGACATTGCCTTGGGATAGTTGTAAATAATTGTTAATGGGTTGTTCTAAACCATTAACTATTTGCTCTAGTGCATCAGCTCTCCCAGTATTATTGAAATTTTTGATTGACGCTATCGCAACTTGGGAGGACATCCTCAGAGCCTCGAAGCCTAGATTCTTTTCTAGCACCATTGATATCAGCATTTTCAAAGTGGTATAGAAAATACTAGTATACTGCTCAACTATCATGGCAAGATTCGAATAGAGGCTGGGAGTGACTGCAATATCAGTAAATCTCCTTCCAGGAACGACTGCAGAGGGTGTCGTCATGGTCGTCGCTTCAGCAGATGGCACGACAAAAGTAAAGGCGCCAACAACGGCCAAAGTGGCTGGCATACTCAAAGGAGGCATCGTCGTAATGACAGGCTCATCCTCCTCTGAATATATTAGAACTGTACTGGACGAGCCGGCACCCGAAAATATTTTCTCTTCAAGGTCGAGCACCATCGTCTCATCGGCAGGAGCTGCAACAAAATCAGAAGTGACATCGACTCCGCCCTTCCCTGAGATGTCTTTACCTGAAAAGAAGACAAGAGAAAGTTAATATCAAATTGATGTTAATTTTCCTAAAAGAGGCATAAGGACAACATTTACCCATAGCCGATGGTATATATATCGCGTCTGCAGCCAGTACAGCTAAATTATTTCTTAATGACGCTAAGCGAGCTGTCATACCTGGGGAAGGGGGTGCATCAACTGACGTTGGAGGATAGTCCTCCCATTCATCACCAAGATCCAATCGAGGTTCATCAGGCAGAATCTCGCTGGAAATATGTACAGATGAAGAAGGGGTTGGATCCATTATTGATCTGGACAAAGATATCCTTAATACGCTATGCCTCGAAGGTGACCTCACTGCACTACCAGTAGCGGTAGTAGCGACGGCAGTCTCGAGCAAAGAATCTCCGGCACTGTCAGTCGGAACTGCGGAGGTTCCCTCTCTAAAAGGAGAGGGACCTCTAATCAAAGAATTACCCTCAATAGGGGAAGTAACAGGATCACTCCTAGGAGCCTCATGGCCGGAAGTCCTTGGAGGACCACTGACAGTCTTCTTTTTCTTACGAGGGGAAGGCTCTTTCAGAGTAGGAGCCCTTCGCTTACTGGGAATAACGAGAGGCTCTGCAGACGGCGGCATTATACCTCTCGGTACTGTCAACAAAAATTCGTCTGGACCAACAGGGTCTTCACCTTCATCGGAGGAGACTAGTGGAACCTCCTCTCTCCCAGTGGACTTATGAGAAGGTATCCTAAAACTTCCATGCATATTAAAATCATGATGGAAGGTATTAATGGCTACATAAAATTGTGCGTATGAATGGAGGATGCACAATTCCATGGAAAGAGAAGTCGCAGGCACAGTAAAGGTTGCTCCAGTACAACCCATCATGAAGTACCGCCACTCTCTGGCTCCATCAATAAGTCCACCTCTGGACTTGAAGCTGGTGATAGCATTCCCCACATGCAGCTGGTCATATCCAAATTGCCTGGCAAATCGGCTAGGCAAATATGGTTCCAAGAAGCAATGGTTCTCACTTCTGTACAGTAAGTGGGAAGGTCTAATACAGACCAACCAGTAGAAAGCTTCGGGAGACAGAATGGTTCTCCCTTGACCTTTATCTTGAAGTTTTGTCCCCTGTTGATTGATATGAACAGTGGGGACGGTGCAGAAAAGCTTCCAGCTATGAGCAAAATTTAATGTTCGTCGACAGTCTACGACGGTCGTCACATTCCAGGAAGAATTCTTATAATTCAACAAGAAATTATTTTCCGAATTACTGGAAGAGCCGGGAGACATCACCCTGGGGTTATGAAGAATTAACCATACCATCAGATATAGGAATAGTAATTCTACCCTAGGAAAGATTTTGCGTCGTGTTTCATCTGCGAGTAGCCCATCAGTTATGGCCCTCAAGCCAGCTTGTATCCGGTATACCATAGCAGGGAGCAGGCCCAGTCTTGCTCCAAACACCAAATGTACTACGGGCCACAAGATGTTACAATGGATACGATTCACAGACGCGATGCCAGGTACTACCCAGCGGCGAAGCCAGACGGAGAGGAAACCAGCCAATTGAGCTTCCCTCGACAGAGGCTTACGACAATGCCTCATATAACTGTAGGCTTTTGTGCCTACAGGATAACCCTCGATCTCCTTATCGAAAACTTAATCTGAAGCCCCAGCGTCTTTAATAAGATCATCAACTATTTGAGCATTAAGCACGCTCAGAAAGTTCAGAGGCCTATCTCTGTTATCCACAACTTTGTCTAGCTTAGCGTCTCTGGCCTGATGAAAGAAGAGATACGATGCCCATTTGTTGATATGAGCCAAATCAGAGGGCTTATTATAAAAGGCGGTGCAGGCAAGATAATGGCACATCAACTCCTGATACACTGCCACTGTCCGAGGGTCTGTATCCTTCAACTCCCTATTGGTGGGAACATACTCTTCATAAGGAATATCTCCCATTGACAGTCTTAAAATCTCTGCCATCTCATGAAGGGCCAATCCCAACTCCCTTAGCGGAGTGGTAAAAGTCCCAGTGAGCGAGATATACCGCTCTATCAATGCCAAAAATAGGTGGGAGTTGAGAGGCAGCCCAACACTGGTACCACTCACAGCTGAGAACAGACCAATGCTCTCCAGCTCCGTCTGAAACTGTTTCAGGGCCCAGGCAGTTAAACGGGCCCATCGAAGGTTCCCAGGGCTAAGCCACCCACTGGTCCGAGGATTAACCTTGGGGTATACTCCTCCCTGCCCCATAAAGTCATTGCAAAAAGTAGATAATTGAAATGGCTGAAGCAGTGTAGTATCTTTACTCGGGACGCTACCCGAAAATAATCCCCTAAAAGGCATTACAGGACCTGAAGGACGGCTCACAAAGAATCCTCGGTCGGATCCTTTCTGATAAAATATCTTCCCCGACTGGCCGTGAAGATCAGGAGTCAGGTTCCATGACATCTTCCTGGGATGCATGGCATAGAAGAAGGTCGAGATAGGATAATCTTTAGGCATCCTTGGCAGGTGCATGACCATGCCATCAGCAGTAAAAACCCAGTTCTCCTTCTTGGGCTTCGTCTGGGATTGTTTATCAATCATATCCCCGAACAAGAAGGCTGGTTTTATATATTTGTCCCCGTCTATATACGTCAGGGGCTCCCCGCTGATCATGCTCAACAACATTCGTTCTCCTTGAGACGATATCAGAATTCCCCTTCCTTCAGGATACTGGGCTCCAGAAATAGGGAATGTCACATGGGACAAATCCTCCAGATAATTGGAATTCAACATCCCAGCAACAGAACCCATCACTTCAGCCAATGAAGGGATCTGCAGGTCTACTATAAAATGCAAGAAGAACAAGTTAGTTTCTACACTAAGATATTACAGTCTTGCAGTTTACGCCAATGATGATCAGTCTGTGCTTTTACGCCAAGACTGTAAAAACTCGAGCTTTTACGCTAGAACTTATTTCCGAGGCATGAAATTCAAGGTTGGCAGTATACACAAAAATCTGATAGTCTGAGTTTTTACACCAGCCTGCCAAAATTTTGAGATTGTATGCCGGCATTTACATCCAGTACGTAAAACTCAAATTTTGTAGTATGCACCAAATTTTGACAATCTGTGCTGTTACGCCAGACTACAAAAATATGGAGTTTTTGCGCTGACACATTAGGAATGTGGGCGTAATGATAAAATATCTTTGTACATCATCTTCCTCGAAAAGGCTCTCAGCACAGGAGATGACCTAGCGTGTTCATGTACAACATGTGCGAAGGGTTTTCTTTATTTTTGTCATCCCAAAAACTCTACCTTTGACGACTGGTGTACAACTTGATGATGGGACAACTCGTTCAGAGCGAGGTTCGCTCAGCCCAACGGGAGTCGCTTTTGCTTGAGCAGAGGAGCGAAAGAGGAGGCAGCTCTCTTTTCCTTAGTGGCGGAAGGTTATTTTGGTGCCATTGCTAAAAACTCAGAGTTCTCAAAGAAGAAACGAAGAAGAGCTCTCAAAGAAACGAAGAATTTTGCAAAAGACAGATGAAGGGTTTTTTCTCTCAAAGCTTTGGGGTATTTATAGAGTTCAGATAACTCCTCGAATTCGTAACCAAATCTGATATTTAATATTCGGTTATGATTGGGGACCATGTCAGCCTATTATTTAGGAAAGACGGACAGTCAGCGGATTCAAAATTTTCGCGCAGAGCAAATCAACGCTTTTACCTTAAGGAGCTTTTATGCTTAAGAAGCCACAAATCTATGGTTTTTACGCTCAGTTGCTATAAGTCTATGGTTTTACGCCCGGATGCTTTTACGCTCGGTAGCTTTTACGCTCGAGAGGCTACAAACCTACGACTTCACGCTCAGAGGCTACAAATCTATGATTTCACGCTCAGAAGTTTCTACGCTCAATAGCTACAAATCTATGGTTCTACGCTCAGCAGCTATAAATCTATGGTTCTACGCTCAGCAGCTACAAATATACAATTTTTCGCTCAGAGGCTATGAATATATGGTTTTACGCCCGGATGCTTTTATGCTCGGTAGCTTTTATGCTCGAGAGGCTACAAACCTATGACTCTACGCTTAAAAGCCATAAATCTATGATTTCACGCTCAGTAGCTTTTACGCTCATAGGCTAAAGATCTACGATTCTACACTCAGAAGATACAGAAGCTATGGATCTATGACTTTTCGCATATCTTAAAATATGCAGGCCAGGGTATGCGTATATCTGAACTATTTTTAAGATGGCCAATTATAAGGGTTTACGCAGGAATGCTCCTTCTTAGCTACAAAATATCCTAAGTGCCCTAAATACACAGAGTTCAGCATTGAAAAAGACTCTTCTTCTTGGGTCGATAGAAGGTTCATCCAAAATCCAGTCAGAATCTTTTCTCTACAGTTCAAGCATGGCCAGTTTTGACAGACATTTCTCGCCCTACTTCAAGGGAGTTTTTAGGAAATCATTCTTGAAGATGATTGTCTGAACGAGAATTCTTCTTAAAGAAGTGACAATTCAGAATTCTACGCAACTCCTCGTTCAAAACAGTAGGACAGTTCGGATATTCGACTTAAATGCTAGAGCAGTTCTCTATGCGTCCTCAGTTACACGTAAAAGATGGGATGAGGTCGGATACTCTTTTTATCAGAGTCGGCGTAAAGTTATTCAGACGTGTCGAAGCTGCACATTATTCAGACTTCATCACAGCAAATATGGCAATCATCATATGCATAAAAGAAGACAATTTTATTAATCATGATTACATATGATGGAAATCCAGTCTACAAAGGGTTTTCATCTTCGATTACATATGATGGAAATCCTTGTTCTATCAAGGGTTTCTCATTTTCACTTAAGATTACGCCAAGAATCTGTTCTGCCAGGTTCTCGTATTAGTGGAGATCTTTCTCCGTCTTCTTCAGTAGTTAGTCGATTTTCGCGGCCGATTAACAAGAAAATGATTAATGGCGGGAGGATACATAATTGGGCTTGTATAAATTATTTAAGAGCCCATCCTCCATACGCCTTGACAGATTGAGTTAGGATTCAGACCCAACGCAATATTGAAAGACAGGGCCAGTTTGTCTGCCCTCGTCCACCGTTGTAACGGGAAAAAGTACAGCTTGTAAGCTGTGTGGTCGAATGTGACCCTTCCTCTCTCCTGGATGAATCGCCATATAAAATTGCTGATCATCCCAAGCAAAGAAAGCTATGATATCCTTCCATGATCCATCGTTGCAGAGGATATTTGCTCGAAGATGTCTTCTTTTTTGGCTCCTTATGAACATGAAGAACATAATCTTCTTTTTCTTCCTCAAGTCAGCATGACAGAACTCGACAACCATTTCTGTATGGTGAAGGAAGTGTGGGAAAATAGGTTAACCCAGTCGCCTTTTTATAGGCAGAGGAGAACACACCAAATCCCAACAAATCTCTAAATATTTGCCAAGAAATCAGCCTCGTGGAACGAGTCAAAATTGACTGTTTCATGCTTCATTCAAAGTGTTTCAAATTATGAGGAATTTGAAAACTTTGAAGGGGGTCTTGTAGAAGCATGAAAAATACGCTGAGGAATTATACGCGTAAAACCCTCAAACATGCAGAAAGCCGCGTAAACAGAGCTCCAGCAATATGCAGCATAAAACATGACTTCATAGTTATTGGCGTACATCAGAGCTTCATCGCTAGTACAGCATAAAATATAGCTCCAGAATAACCCGCGTAATACAGTATTTTCAGACTGCTTCAGCGTAAAAAGGTTGCTACCGCCACTTTGGCATAAAACCTGCTCACTTTTAATGCAGTATGGAAGTGTACGAGGAACGCTTCGTATTCCTCGAATGAACCTGTCAGATCATGCATGACAAAGAGTACTGCACGACTATCCAGACGACGGCTGTAATGATGATTCGGCACAGAGACCCAGACCGTCGTTTAGTGACATTTCCTTGATACAAATTGCTTTTACGCATTCAAGAAAATACGCTACCGAGTTTTATACAGGCAGATGTGAGCTTTTATGCTCAGCAAGAGACAAAACGAACTGCCACGTCAAACCTGCTCTTCATATAGAGCTCGAGGCACGTCTCTGCAGTTAATGCGCGTGGTGGAGGCAGATCTCTGTATTTAATGCATGAGATATGTTTCTATTTTCAAAGACTGGGTGAGCCATAATTAGGGCTAATACGTCCACATCATCACCTATACATGTTACGCCATCAGGCTATTTTCAGCTATAGGAGCACGCTGCACGCTATCTCCTTGAAATACGCCGACCTGGCTATTTTTAACTATAGGAGTACGTTGTATGCTATCTCCTCGGAATATGCCAACTCAGGCTATATTTGCATTGGTGAGTGACAAGACTATCTGGTCCAGAATACACTCAAGACCTCAGTCAAAGAAGGATAATTGGATATCTCTACGTTGACTACCTATCCGTGCAGCATTAGGCTTCTACGCCTATTTTGGCTTCTATGCCAATATGATACCTACTCGGCTTCTACGCCTACTTGGATTTTACATCGACCTGACCGCTAATGGACTTCTATGCCTATTTGGCTTCTATGCCTACTTGGCTTCTACGCCATCAGAATAGCTATTTGGTTTTTATGCCAACGAGACAGTTATTTGGCTTCTACGCCAATCATCTTTACACGAGGGACAGTTACCTACATGGCTTGTATGTCGTGATCTTCGCAGCAGTTATACACATTATCTCTTAATGGAACACGTATCACACGCTCATTCAGAGGATCATTTATACGTAGATAGCAGTTATGATAACCGTCGCGTAAAAGGTGCGGTTCTCTCTGTTGTTCAGTTTCTACGCCTATAAATAAAGACCTCCGTCCATGGAGGTCCAAGGTCAAAGATTTTGGGAAGAAAGGAAAGATTTTGGAAGAAGGGTCGAAGATTAAAAAGGGTCAAAGACTTTGAGCTGGAGAACTTAAAGTCAAAAAATTGAGAGAGAAGATCTTAGAGCACATCCAGAGAGTGTTGATTGACTACTTCGGTTACGAGAGTTCAATCCCTCTTGCGATCTTTGAAGCTTTTTTTTCTTCTACAGTACTTCTTCGTCATCGTGTGGTCCAAGGGACAAAGTGATCGACTGCAGATCAGACTCCTATAGCAATATTTACCCAGATTTAAATTTTGTACTTAACATCCTCGTATAGGATTAATAGTACTTCTTGTTTGTAAACCTAAGAAAGGGTTTCATATAAACCTATTATTTTTATTTCTTTCGTTTATTATCAAACAATAAGTAGTGCCTCCATAGCTTAAGTGCAAATACTACTGCTATTAACTCTAAATCATGGTTTGGATAGTTTTTCTCGTAGTCTCTGAGCTGTCAAGAAGCATACGTTATCACTCTCCCATGCTGCATCAAAACACATCCAAGTCCCTTGCTAGATGCATCATAATACACTGTGAATCCTCCAGAGCCTGCTAGAAGAGTAAGGATTGGTGCAGAGATTAACTTCTTCTTCAACTCTTCAAAGGCTATCTGGCACTCTGTTGACCACACAAATGTAACTTCTTTGTGCATCAACTGAGTCAAAGGTGCCGAGATCTTAGCAAATTCTACATAAATCTTCGATAGTATCCTACCAAATCCAGAAAACTATGCACCTTTGCCACTATCTTCAAAACTTGCCGGTTCTTTACTGCATCTACCTTCTTGGGATCAACTAACACTCCTGCTCCAGAAATAATATGCCCAAGAATGGATATGTGATCTAGCCAAAACTCATATTTACTAAGCTTCGTATATAACTGGTGCTCCCTTAAAGTCTGTAGTACTATCCTGAGATATTCTTCATGCTCCTCCTAATTATGAGAATACACAAGGATGTCATCGATAATTACTACAACAAATTAGTCTAAGTGTGACATAAAAATATGGTTTATCAAATCCATGAATACTGCTGGAGCATTAGTTAGTCTGAATGGCATATCTAAGAATTTGTAATGCCCATAACGTGACCTAAGTGTTGTCTTCGGTATATCCCGCTCCCGACCTCGCACCTGATGATATCCTAATCACAGATCTATCTTGGAGAAAATGCTTGCTTTGCTTAATTGGTCAAACAAGTCATCAATCCTGGGCAATAGATATTTGTTTTTCATTGTCACCATATTCAATCGCCTGTAATCTATGCACAATCGCGTCGATCCATCTTTATTCTTCACCAATACTATTGTTGCTCCCCACGGTAATCCATTGATCCGAATGAACTTCTTTCCCTTCAGTTCTTTAACGTATCGAAATAACTGATCAAGCTCTGATGGTGACAGTGGGTATACCTTCTGGGATACTGGTTCTGCTCCTGGCATCAACTCTATACAGAACTCTACTTCTTTAACTAGAGATAATCCGAGAAGCTCTTCGGAAAAGACATCTATGAATTTTTCATCTATTTTGGTTATCGGGTCCTCTTCTGTTGCTACTGTTATGATTCCTTCCTTATGATAGTCTTCCGCTATTCTGCTAAGAATAAGCATTTTTAGACCAAGGACTCTAAATAATACTTTACCCTCATGACAATCTATTATCCCATGAGTGTCTCTCAGCCAGTCCATACCTAAGATAACGTCAAAGTTACCTATATGGAACTCGATCAACTTCGCATGTAATAAATACCCACATACTACGACTGGACATGCTAGTCACACCCTACTAACTCCTAGGATTTCATTGCCAGTGAGTATATTCAGCCTCTCTATTGTGCAGATATAAATAAGTGCGAAACTCCAGAATCAAATAATGCTATGGTAGGAAAGGTTATAACGAAAAGGTTATCTACCACTACGTCGCCTGATGCCATAGCTTCTTCTAGAGATAAGGTGAACACCTGCCCTTGGCCTTGTCCAGTCCCCTGATGCTGCCATCTCGGGTGTCGTTGTTGCGATCTCTATTTCTCCTGCTACTATTGTTTTTGCTAGTATAATTGAGCCTGCGTCGGCAACGGACGCAGAGCTATAGGCCCCACTGCTACTGCTGGTCCTCTTTGTTGTACTACCCTTGGAGTCGGCAACACAGGAAACTGTTATACTGGCCCTCTTGGACTATGTATCTTTGGATAAGTTACAACCCTATGATCGTGGCTTCCATATCTCAAGCATAGTCCATTCGCTGCCCGGCAAATATCCCGGGTATGACCTCCTTTGCCACAATACGTTCAACCCGTCGGCGCTCTCCGTCGTTGTTGCTATTGTTGCTGCTGCTGCCTCGGCAGATGTTGCCGAGTAGATGCTATCACTGTCGAGGTCACTGGCCTCCTATGTGTCATGTCATAGATGCGAATGCCAGGGAATGGTGCTAACGTTCGCGATAATGGTCCTCCCTCGCTACTCTGTCCAAGAGGCCTCTTTCGGTCTACTCTTCTTGATGCCATCCTCTGAGAGAAAATCTCAACCCTCTTGGCCGCTATCAATACTACCCAGAAGGACTAGTAGTCATGCACCTCTACTATGTGTAAGATCTCTAAGTGAAGTCCCTGATGGAACCTCATCGCTCTCTCCAAGTGTAACTACCATTTTCGAAAACCTAAAATTTTTATTCTTATAAATCATTATATGAATTTTCCAATAAATCATAGTATTAGTAATAATTATATTATTAACTATTATATAGTAATTTTTTTAAAATAATATTTATTATAAATTATTTATAGTATTACTATCAAATTTTAGGAGTTGTATATTAATTGTAACTCTTTATTCCCAGTCCATGAACTTAGCCCTCTATTTCGATGGATAAATCCACATAGAGCAAGAGAGAAACCATCGGTTTCATTCCAGCCCTCAAATCTTGTTTCCCGCTTTCAAGAAGCGTACAACCGCCTCCGAGCTCTCCATGACCCTGGCGGACAATTATCTTCCATATTACCTATATCAAAACCCTAGTTGTCACGACCCGTACACAGAAATTGGACATGAGTCATGGGTACGTCCAACCTATGTCGTAGCATCATCGGTAGAATAGTGTCAAACTAACACATCTTACAACAATATTCATAACCTGTCAATGATAACCTCATCTTCAAAGGAGAATAATATAATTATAATACCAGTACTCAATCACAAGAGATCTATAATGAAGATAAAGGACACGAAATGGTAGAATACCAAAATTTGATACATAAGTCTAGGATAGGTCACAATAACATCCATAAGTCCAATAAGTCTAAACAACACATCAAGTCTAAATCCAAATAAACAACCCAAGTATATCAACTAACTGCCGAAAATAAATCCGGTACAAAAATATTAAATGCTAACAAACTAGCTAAATAACCTCTGAGATAGGTACTCCCGCAACTATACCATACCCTCCATAAAGAATAGGGCTACTCCATAGTGAATTCTGAAAATATTATCTAGTCAAGATTAGAGTAAAGTACAAGTACTAACAGCAGTTCCAATTAAATTGATAAAGACTATAAAATAGTGAGTGATGAATATACACGATGGAAAACTAAAACTGGTAATATAAGGAAGCAGGAGAAACATATTATCATATCTCAGTAAAATAATGAGTAGTGAGTAAGCAAGTGAATATCAGTCTTATCAAACACAAGTTGGAATAGAAGAATAAGGTAAACTAGCTAGGTGTTTGAAATATAAGTTTGTTATGTGATCGGCTAGGGACTAGATCAAGCTTGCTATATATGATTAGCTATGATAAATATAAGGTCAGGCTGACCATACGCAGGGTATAAGGTTAGCTATGATGCAGGAAGGGTCGGGCTAATCATATCTAGCAAGCTATAAGACAATATAATATGGTCAGGCTAACCATACGTGCGGTGCATGGTTAGCTATGATGCATGTAAATGTGAGGTATGATCACATAATTTGCTAATACTTCTCCCATCCTCCGACTAGTATAGTGGATCCAACCATGACACGTTACGACACAGGATTCATGGAACAGAGGGCCAACCTACTCCTGAATTGATGTCTATAAATGTACGAGAATTAAATGACATGCATTGGGTCCTCTAGGAAATAACAACTTATAATAGAATCCTGGATATATTAATCCGTGTATCCTCGTGTCAGGAATCAAGGGTATAACACTACAAGCTGGAATTATATAATCATCAGAATAATAAAAACTATTAGAGAATGTACTCGTCTGATATCCGGTACAAGAAATAGTAATCAATGATCAACTGGAGTCCAAGAGTCCTAAATATGGAATATCAATGTTAATTGGTGATATAAAATGATAAACATGCTTAAATAAACTAGAATGTGATTTCTATGTCAAAACTTGGCCATACTAGTCAAACTAGGTCGACTCCTTAATTTGGGTCCAAAACTAGCTTCTAGGTTAGTTTCTATAGCCATACTAGCTAATGCTAGGTGTTACTAAGCCAACTTTAGGTTTCTAAGTCAATACTAGTTAATATTAGCTATACTAGCTAATACTAATATTCTATGGTATCTTTACTAATATCTTGGTATCATAGGATTGCCACACTATACACTTACACCTAGACCAACTTGATACATACCCCTACCTGGTCACTTCTCCCTTACCTTGGTATTTGGTAACTTGGTACTAAGGTATTAATACCCTCTTCACATAATAACTCAACTTACCCATAACTTGATATCTATATTAATCATGTAAAATTATACTTACAATTATCTTAGTATAAAACCTCTTACTTACCATAACCCAATACCGTACCCATACTAGCCTATTATCTCAAACTCAATGTCTTAACACTAACACCTAAACACAACTCCTAGTTTCTCATACCTAATTACCTACACATTAGGTATCTCATTGTATTATAATTATTACTTATTACCCTCATCTAGTATCTTAGCTTAACTTACTCTAACCAAATGATTCACAATCTCTATACTTGCACAGTTACTATATGTTGTCCTCAGGTCTGCAGTTCAGACACAACAACACACTCTAACCAATCTAATAACTAAAACTCAACTCTCCCTTACTTTCCACACTAGCACATTGGTGTAGCTGCTACACTTATCTTATACTCGAATTTGACTCTCAACACTGATACCCTCTTATACATGATACTCCTAACTCCATACCTACACTACTCCTAACATGTAGCAGTACAGACCTCTCCTACTTTACTGATGTACTCAAGTTGAACACCACACACTCATCTCACCACTAATTATAGCACAGGTCCACACCTCCTCCAGACATACCTGATACCATACGTGATACTCATAAATCTAATACTCTTATTGACACACTCTCTCTGATACTAAACCCCCAATTCCAGTTCCCCCCATCAGTGTAGTGCAGTAACTACACTCGAGTTCTGCCGCACCCCCTCCCCCATGCTAACCCACACACTCATTCCCCATAACTCGAACTACACATCAGTCAATCCTTAAACTTGGATATCTAACTTAATACCTTAACTATAACTCAAACCCTCACTAATACCTCTATTGTCACTACATCATTACCTTGACACACTAACATGACACCAGGATACTCCAACTTGAAATTGCTCCTCTACACCATCACAACCCCTTTGCATTTTCTCAGGAATTCCCTTTATCTCAAGCTTCACTGATACTGAAATGTATCAAATCTCAGATATATCCTAACAATGGGGTGATACTCCAAGTATCAGTATCACTTCTCCCCCTCTCAATCTAGTCAATACTTGAGCCTCCAAGGTCTAGATACTACTACCTCAAACCCCAAACTCTAAACTGCCTCGAGTATAACCCAATGCCAACTACAACTTACATTGTAGTGCTCATCCCTTCACTCCCTAATACCCAAGAATTTTACCCAAGTCCCAAGTCAGATAACACTCTCAACTAATACTCACCCGACTACAAGCAAGACTCCTACTACCTGTGAACTGAACACCATTAATTTCCCTTCAACACTAACACTCGAGCCTAATGTATATTATTCAAACTGAACTGATTCCCTTGTTGTTATCCTTTAATGTCAATACCAACACTGATACTCAACACCCTTGATACCTACTTGCTAACACATTATACTCGAGTTTCCCCCTTATGGACACACGGGTATAACTGAGTGCACCCTCAACCTGGCAGTTTATAGAGACTATAACCTATAGTGTAATCCACAAGTGTTTCCCCCTTGTTGCTCTAATCCTACAAATGTTACTGCTGCTCTTTATTTGAATTCCTTTTTTGCATCCCTGCACTAACCCAACAGCCTGCATATACCATTGTGCACCCTTGCCTCTCACTTGCTCACTGGCACAACGCATCCCAGTGCTAAGATACTGCCTACAGACTTGCCAAGGTAAGTTGCTGCCACAACCAAACTGGAGCAGTGCTACTTCACTCTCCAACCAGCACCTAATACTCAAGCTGCACTGCAACTCAGCAACCCAATAGCAAGATGTAGTTGCTAACTGACCATGTAGGAACTGTAACTTCCCCAACATGACTTCCTGTCCATACCCGAGCCAAACAGGTTATCTTGTTGTGCACAGATATGCAATTTCACATATGAGTGCAGGCACCTACAGACCTAACTAAATTCTAACCCGATACTCTACCCACGATACACTCTTCCCACTAGGATACAACTATATATATCATACACACAACTGCAAGTTAGGCTAGAATCCTATTGAGACCATTCTACAAACACTTGTTATACAAAATTTATAGTGCTACCAAATGAACCCTAGAAAATACCAATACAATATTCAAAAGCCTAGATATAGTGGATTCAAGTCCTCTAATACCTAGATCTACCATTAGAAGATCATTCCCACACATGTGAGGGTTCCTATTGGCTCCATTTGGGTTCCTACCATAAAAATTAAGGAAAAGAGAGATTTATCTATTGGGAGTTGGATCCCAATGAATCTCAACGAATTTGAAAAAAATAGAAGAAGAAGTGACACCAATCCTCTTGCTAATGCTTCTCCTTGGCTTTCTCCTTGAGCCCCAAGCACTAGCTCTCCATATGAAAAAGTTTTGAAGGTAGAATGGTGTGGTAATAGTAGAATTTTAGATTTGGAGTGGTTTAGAAAATTAGGGTTTTCCCCCTCTTGAGAAGAGGGAGAAGATAAAATGGGGAAAAAGAAGAAGTAGTGGAGAAATAAAATAAAATAAATAAAGGAGGCTTGAGGAAAGGATTTTGCCATGATAGATTTGATCTATTTACAAGTTTGTCCTTCCTAATTAGTCATGATGAATATTTAATAAAGAGGGTTTAACTAAAAGAATGTTCGAATTTGATAGAAAGGGATTATTAATTCATTCTCCCTAATTAATGAGTCAACCAAAAACTAATAAATTAATTAAACCAATGTTCATGTCAATTCTAGTTGGTCCACTTAGGATCATGAGCACTAAATCTAACCAATAGGCTAACCAATAACCACTAATATAATTTTAGGCAATCACTTATATATAATAAAATATTAAAAATTTAACAATATACAAAATTATAAAAATATCCCTCTCTGAAAAGTGGTAGTTACAATCCTACCCTCCTTAGAAAAATTTTGTCCTCAAAATTTAAGGCACGTCGTCTTCTCTCTTCTGGCCAGTCACAACATATTCATCGTAATTCTCACTATAGTCAAAACCCCCCCATCTAACCATGGTCTAAAAAAATCTCATAAAAATTTATACAAGCATACAATTTTAAAAACTGCACTATACAATTCTATAAACATGGTTATGGTCTTTATATGTTATGATATTGCAGTCTCTATAAGAGATTTACTACTAACTATACCAGATTAAAATTGCAACTATAAGGTACTATGAATCATAAAGATTAATATATGAAAGAAAAGGAAAGAAAAGAACAGAACTTGCTACCAACACCTATAGCATCGGTCCCCTCGACCCTCATCGTAAATGCCCTACCATGTTAGGGTGTCTCCCTCTACTGGTGCGGGACAATTTCTGGTATCGTAGGTAGCCTAGCAAGCCCCTCAATTCTTACTGTCTGGAATACCTGTACTTCCACTCTCTATGATACTTTCTTATATTCTGCCACTCTTTAACACTAGCACAATCAACTTATACGCTTATATGCACCACTCTACTATGGCACTCCTACCCATACTTCCCATGGATGCACACTCTTCTCATCAGGGCACAACCAAGTACCAAGCACAATACAATCTCCAGCCCAACATTATTCAATACTAATTTCATGATACTCAATTGATACATGACCCCCAACTATATGAATCTATTCCATCTAATCATTCATAATGATATGATACTAACTCCTAGAATCAATAATTTATATACTACTCCTCTAGTTGACTTTTATATAGCAATTGTCATTCACAAATAAGAGTTACAGATCTAGTAATCATCTTTGCCTAACTAATACTAGAAAATATCGTATATAAGAGCTATAATCTAATCATGCATCTTCAACTCATCTAAAAAAATATACTAGAATTTGGGTAAACTACTTACCTTCAACCGGGTCTAGCTGGCTGGAACTCCCTTTTTGAACTGGGGCACTAGCTAGATGGGGCACACAAGCACAGTCTCGGACCTGGTGTGCAGCTGATCAAAAAAATAGACACAAACCCTTCCTCTTCCTACAGTCAGCCCATACATGCCCCAATTTCTTACAGTACGAACAGGTAGGTACCTTCTTAACTGGCCTCTGCCGAGCAGGAATCCAAACTAGAATATTAGGCTGAAGGTTTGGGCACTTATGATGCCTAGGGTGGATACTTCTCATCTCCCTCTTGAGACTAGGCTCTCCTCCTCGAGAATATACCAGGTCCCACAACAGTTGGATCCTCTGACTCTTCTCTCTCAGTATCTCAGCCTGAACTCTCTGAGTCTCTATCACATCCTGGAGGAGTCCAAAAATTTGAGTCCCATCGGTGGGCAAGCCTCCTGAGAATATGGTATGTGGTATCACTCTAGGAGGCAAAGGAGGAGGCGGAGGAAGACTCTCGATCTCAGATGAAGCTGCGGCTATTTCCTGAATAGCAAGAGGTGGAGTAGGACTCTCTGGTAAGGCTTCTACCACCTCCTCAAAAGCAGAAGATGCAACTACCTTCTGAACAGTGGGAGGGGTCACTACCTCCTGAATAATAGGAAGCAGAAGAATGACCTCAGTCATCTCCGGAACTGCAGCTGCACTCAGACGATGGGCTCTAGTCATGGGTGCCATTCTGGAAAGATAGATGGAAATAAAAAATCATCAAAGGATATAAGATAAATAATCATTCAATATAATTATGAAAGATAACAATTATCAGAATAAGCAGAAGTGTTAATTATAATGGGTCACTACTTCTAATACTAATGATACACTATAATTCTAGGACATGGGCACACTTACTCACTAGCACATACTACTTAGAGTAATATACCAACACTTCTAGGATACTATCCGCTGGCACTAGAAGGGTACCCCTCTATGGGATATCTAACCCACTAGGAACCACTCACAGACCCACAAGTTACACTCCTAATAATCAACACTGTTACTCAACTTGACATACCTATCTGCAGTCACCAAGCTACTGCAATATCAAAGGAATCTCATAAACTAATGATGGTAAGCTCTATAGGATCTGAACTAGAGGAACTAGAGGTATCTCTATCCTGAGCTAATAAGGTGATGAAATAGAACTCAATAATAACAAGGTTGAATGATAGAGACGATATATTAAGAACCAGTTTTAAGATATAATCTAATAACCATACACGTCTATCTGTAATCATGTTATCTAGAATTCTCGCCACGCTAGTAAGCATAACTGCAATAAACTATAGAGTCCATAACTAAGGTATATACCTCTATAATCATGTTATCTAGAATTCTTACCACACCAACCGGTATGGCTGCAAGAACTCTAAATTCTATAACTAAGATAAGTATATCCAAAATCAGGTTCTTACGTCTTCGCCACACCAGCTCGTATGGCTGCGATAAACTCTAGACTCCATAACTAAAGCAGACATTTACCTTTCTCTCTGTCCTCATCAAATATTTCATCAGAATATACCTCAATTAAGTCCATAAAATTTATTTTGATACAAGAATCAAAGTCAAGAATGAACTTCAAGAATCAAATTCAACGACGAATAAGTGAGAGTAAACTAAAACAAGTGGAACAGATTTCAAATTAGAGTTTATAATAAGATCCTCAAGGGTCATCCCAAGAATCTCTCAAGGAATCCTAATTTATGATTGAGTATTCTCTCATCCTAATATTCTATCAATCATATTTCTTATATCCTATCACAGGCTCGCAGTAGTATAACTAAGTCATTACACTACCACGACGTCATACTGGTTGCAAAGCCAGACCTCTATGGGCCACCATAAAAATTGTATCATGACCCATACCCAGAAATTGGACATGAGTTGTGGGTACATCCAGCCTACGCCGCAGCATCGGCGGTAGGACATTGTCTAGGTCATAATATAAACTAACATATCTCGCAAGAATATTCATAACCTGTCAATGATAACCTTATCTCCAAAGGAGAATAATATAATGGTAATACCAATACTCAATCACAAGAGATCTAAAATAAAGATAAAGGATACGAAATGGCAGAATACTAGAATTCGATACATAAGTCTAGGATAGGTCATAATTGTGGTACCCCGTTCCCCCTATTCGGGGAGCGCGGCTAAGAAATACAAGTTGTTTTCGTTCGATCGGGATAGATTGAATCAATATCTTATCCTTGTTATGGATTTGCTTCTTCGGAATCGATTCCCATATTTAGTGGACCGGGCCCCAAGGACGGACTTAGCGGCAGAGTTAAGAGGGATCACTCCGCTGTAAGGTTTTCTTGCCTAGTTTTCGTTGTCGCCTTGTTGCTTTTGTGCTTTTAAGTTGGTTTTCATATTTGTATTTTTTTGAACAGTTTCGATGGATTTCATTACTTTTGTTCATTGAACTATATTTTATTCCGAGCTTAGAAAGAGTAAAAGAGGTATTGATCAGCTCTTCGTGGCAATGCAGATAATCGTGCAGTAGATGTAAGGCAAGAAGAGTCTTGAAGCACCTCTTTCTTTTTCTCTCTCCAACCAACTTATGAGTCACTATAATTCGATTCATTTGACCCTTCTTCCAAGTTTTCACATCTAAAATCTTGCCTTCTTACTTATTCCGATCAAATAATACCATAATAACTAAAAGATGTCAAGATAAAAAAGAAATAGACTTGGATTATTTTGTGCTTGTCAATCAACTTAGAAATGGTTACTTTGTTGTATGCTAGTTCACTTAAAAATATTCTTTTATAGTGTTTCAATTCAAGTTAGAATGTATACTTCTATAAATTGTGCTATATATAGAACACACCATACCATAAAATAAATTAATCAGGAAGACTATACAAAATATATCATGCCATGGCACTTGTCTCGTGCTCATATTGCCTTAAACTGTATCAATTAGTATAGAAGACATTTGATCACGGACAACTTATGCACAAAGTCTATGGTTCCTGCGGACGGTCGCTGGGGCACTGGCACCGATCCAATTCGGACGAAACTTCACGATAAGTCTCATGTACAAGACATGATGGCATATAGCACTTCATGTTCCTTTGCGTTACACACCATCCTCGTCTATGACTATAACTCGTCCATTATAGCATCACTCCAGTGATCCCTACGTATATTTAAAATGTGCAAGATAACTATGTCTTCATGGCAGGGAAGGTCATGGTAAGTATTTGTGTAGGTGGTTCAGACGGGCAGGTAAAAGTCACCGAATAATGGCAAGTTTATTTCAGTAAATTTCCATATCAATGCTTGCTTGTAAAATAAACTAAGGCAAGATAGAAAGACCACAAAATAACTTGTATTCTTTATATAAACAACGTGTTGATTGGTATAGTTGGGTTAGCTCACCTTCACCAGTGCATTTCGATGTACTGACCCTCGTTGAAATAGGTTTCCCGCACCAAAGAGATCCTGCGATGAGCTAAAGCGACTTCCTGATCCAGTCCACCTATCGGCACGCCCTGATCGTGCCTACGAAGAAGTCTTTTGAAGTTTTAAGGAGCTCATACACAAACTTATGCAGCTCCGTGGAAAGGCGATAGCTTCGCCAGAAGGTGTCTATAGTTTTAAATTTTAGTAAAAGGATATAATGTACAGGACGACTATCTCATTTTGCATCCACTTTTGTAAGCCTATTTGGCAATTATCTGACTCGTCCAAGAGTTTGTAAAAGATGTTCATTATCAATAAAGAGAACTTTTTTATGTTTCAACTTTGTGTTTCAATTATCTGCGTACTCTGAATATGTGCTCGTTATATAAAAAAAATACCTTGGCCTTGTACGTTGCAACCTAGGCATACACGGGGTCACGCTCGGGGGACGACTATCGATTCTACAAAATTGGGACGTGACATATTAGTATCAGAGCACAGCTTCAAGTTTCTTTGACTCTCGTATCGGAGAAGTTCCTTTAACGATCTATTCCCTATGCGAACTCTTGAACTCGTTTGGCCAAAATGAGATATATTCCATACAATGAGTCCAAACACTGGCATTAAGTGGAAGGAGACAGAAGGAAAGGTAGATACCTCACTTTTGGCCTTCGATGTTTAAGTATCATTGTCCACTGGAAGAGCGGGCAGTGTGGTATCACTTTCATCGTTGGAGGGATTGCTACCCCCAGTTTCAGTTGCGGGATCATCCTGGAGTGTATGGCTACCTCCAGCTAAGCTGTCATCCGCGTACAAAGTCTCACTGTCCTCTTGGGAGGATTGATTATCTTAAAACACCGGGGGAATTCTACCCCCAGCTCCGGTTGAAGCTTTATTCAGTGAGGTATGACTACCCTCGGTCCTTACTCTCGAACGTGTGCCTTGGAATACTCCCATGGCAGGCACTTGTTTGTTGGTCCTCGGACGGCTTCGTGATGTGCTGACTGACACCCTTGGGTTATGAGAGCTTTTTTTTAGATCTTCTTCATATGAGAGGACCTCCATGTTAAAAAATATAAGGAGACAGGCAATTCCTCCTCGTTATGTAAAGGTCTCCGGAGACGTTGTTGGGTTGGCATTGCAGGTTGTAGCCGCTGGAACACTGACTATCTGGCTAAAGGAACTGGTACTTTTGAGCAACAACGGTTAATAATGATATTGGTACAAGTATGTCTGTGGGAGGACACATTATGTGCGGGTGTTGCCTCTCTCGTCTTACGCTTGTAGCTAATCACGTCGCGTAAATCAGACGATGGAAGCTTTACTTTCACCCCATGTTTTATGCGCTTAGACGAGCCTTGCGCATGGAGGTGAGAGTGGGACTTTTTCTCCCTGGCCTAGTTCTTCCGTAGAAACTGCAACTGGATCATTGATGGAAGACTTAAGGTGAGATGGACCCACTATATGTGCATAGGTAGACTGGGCGCATGGGTCTGTCATCTCAATATTTGCTCCCCTACTTGGTTTTAGTGCACCTAGGGCATCCAGGGGATTTGCACCTACGACATCTAGGGTGTTTGAGAGGCTCCAAGGGTCGACCCATATCAAGTGAATGAGCACCTAGTTCTTCCCTATAGAGTCTTCCATTAGCAATGCGTATGACGAGCAGATGTGCATGCTTGTGGAGAGCTGACGGCGCAGCCTCTTGAGCACGTATGGCTCAAAATATTTTTGGCTTCCTTGAACCAGCATCCTTAGGCGTATAGTATAGGGAGTCTAGGTTAGGAATATACGAACCCTTGTTGACAGCTTCCTTGCTTGGAGGAGATTCCATGCGCCTAATATCAATGCATGCCTTCCGGCCTAGACGGAGCTGTATGCGCGCATTGTGAGACTTAGCGCGGTTTCTCTCGAGCACAACTTTGGAGATAGAGACAGGATGCGCACCGACATAGTGTGCACTGGTGTACTGTCGTAGGCACCCAAAAATAAAATATTTACTCTTAAAATTATACGTAGTAGTGAGAGTAAGGATCATTTTCACGGAGAGTAATTAGTTAATCTTTATGCTATATAAAATAGGATGGGGGGAGTTTTGAATAAAAACAAATTAAGAAGCGCTAAAAATAATTAAAGTATTAAAATAATTAAAGAAACAAATATTAGTCTCAGTCAACATCCACTATTGGAATCTTAAAACTGATCATCGATGCAAGTATATATCAATTCATACTTTGAATATTCATCGTTGAAATTATTTTCTATCTCCTTTAGCCATAATTAATTAAAAACAAGTGATCTAATTAACCTTAACTACTAAACAACTCTAGATAAGCGCTAAAGGTTTAATCTAGTAGTGTATTAAACTCGATGAGATCGATAAAGCAAAATAACACAAGCACAAGTGGTTGCATTTAATTTTGTCAAAAGTTTTTCACCTAAGATCTAATAAAATAAAGCAGTTCATTAAATCTTGGTTGCTTCACAAATTAGAGGGATCGAACAATTATAGATTTGATATCTAATTTAGCATTAGATTGTCAGGAATAATAAACTAGTATGCATCATAGCCATTAAACAAGATAGTCATGAAAATATGCATAAGAAAATATTCGATACTCAAAGCACAAATCAAAAATATAAACAAAGATTAGATCTCACAATTTTTTATTCATTCTGAGGCTTCCGTTTCCTTCGACCAAGAAGACTTTAGCCGCACTTGTTCATGAAAACTTCAAAGAAAGGGTTAAAGAAGAAGGAGAAGAGTTGTGTGTTATGTTTTTCTCTCCAGATTTCTACCCCTTTTATACACTTAAAATTAGTCATTTAAAGCACACAATATCTTCCCACAAATCCTCTAGAAGTTTTAACACGCCAAATAATAAAATAAAATTACTGAACAAGTAGGGAAATGGGTAATTCAGCTCCAATTTTCATGCATAACATAGTTGACTCAACTTCAAGCCTGATTTGGTCCATGATGCAGGCGGAATCTCAAAAAACTTAAGACATAAAAATTGTACCTCTGTCTCTTAGATTTCCGAATCAATTTGTATCAACTCAATTGGACTTTGGATGAGAAAGTTATGACTATTTTTCTATAAGATGTCAAAACTATCCAGAATTGATAATTAGCATTATTTTGCATTTAGTGACTCCAATTGCATCCTAGATCAAAATATAAAAATAATGAGTATCTTTAGACATCAAATGAGCATAAAGGAGTATACATTAAGGAATAAAAATATGATATTTTATGTTCTCATCAAATACCCCCATACTTAACCTTTGATCATCCTCGAGCGAAACTCTAATTTATTTTTCCAAAAAGAAATCAAGGTTGCAATGTCATAAATAAAAAACAACCAAGCTCTTCAAAACTCATAACATATCATGAACATATATTCTTAACTAACTTCTAATTACTTAGTAAGAATTTTTACTTGAAAATAGATTAAACTAAATAGGTAGACCCTCACGGAAATAAACACTCAACTCTCATGTGTTTGAAGGTATATATTTCACTCAAATTTATTCCAAAAGAAATGATATACCATAAGCTAGAATATCTTCTCATTCTCCACCACTGGGATCACATGCATAACGTAAATCATAAGGGCTTTTTATGGGTTGTAACATGGCTTAGGATTAAGGTAGAATATATTTGGTAGTGTAGCTCAAAAGCCATCAAAACTAGTGGAGCAAAAATGAATCAACTCAAACTCAATATATGAGACATGTAAAATCAATCACTCTATTTTGCAACGTTTTCAATTTGGCTTTTAAAGTATTTAACAATGTAAAATAACTTGCACCCTTTTTTTTCTTTTTTCTATTTCAAATTTTTTTTTTTGAACAATAATGGAACGTAGGCAATTGAGAATAAGAGTATGTTCCATTTTGTTAGTCATAGCCATACCACTAATTAAGACACCCCTACACTTATTTGTTGCACACCAATACATATCAATGATGATAAATAATGCTCCACTAGCTTTGCAGCTTGGGTAAAGGTATATATACTTCTTTTTTCCAGGGATAAAGCTTGTAATGTGGGTTCCCAGAAATAAAAGCAATAAGGCGCAAAGGGGTTCAACAAAGGAAAAATTAATTATAAGGTAGGCTATTTGGCTTATGTAGCGCATAACAAAGAGGGCCTTAATCATGTTTATGCATGTACGTAACAATGTGACCTCGAAGAGAATCAAAGCAAGTTCTAGAGAAACAAATCAATGGAAGAATATCTCTCATGAAAGAATAATGAGACTGATGTGTCAGTCTAAAGGCTCAAAACCTTACTGACTTTTGTCTACCAAATTTAGATACTACCATTTTCAATAAAATTAACTAGACTAATTAATTCTAAGTTAAAAAAACTACTTATTCAATCATGTTATGAATTTTTCAAATTTAGTTGAATCTTACTCATGACATACACAACCAAAAATCATTAAAAACCACAAAAACAAAATTCTTTTATTAAAAAAATTCTCTTTTTTTTTAGAAAAACACAAACTCAAACTCCATAAAAAAAATTAAATCTTCTCCCCCACACTTAAAACAGACATTATCCCCAATATATGGTTAAATGCAAAAAAAAGACAAAATAACCAAAAATAAAATGCGAGAATAAAAATAAACTTTCCTTGGGTTGCCTCCCAAGCAATGCTTTGGTTTAATATTGTCGTTGGTTCGACTCTATGCACACTTGATATAATTAGGCAGGGATTTCAAGTCTAGAATACAGGCCTACAAAACAGAAGGTAAAGGTCTTTTGTCATAAATTAGTAACAAAATATATGGAATGTTACCTGACTGTTTTCTTTTTGGAAGATCGTTCAACACTACAACAGCTTTATGTAAGTTAGTACTTAAAGCTAACTCAAGTTCTTTCTCAAAATTCTCACTAATGGCAACTTTTACTCTATCTTTTCCATCAAGTTTAAAATTTTCTTTTGCATTAGGTACTACAACGATATTTTTCTCTTCGTCTTGTTTTGATACTTAAAGCTAACTCATTAGGAATGTGCGTGTCTTGTTTAAAATTTTCTTTTCCATCAAGTTAGTACTTAAAGCTAACTCATTAGGAATGTTCGTGTCTGCAACGATATTTTTCTCTTCGTCTTGTTTTGATGATGCACGTGCTTCTTTTTCTGGAATGTCAATATCTTTACCACTTCTCAAAATGATAGAACATGGAGTTTCTTTTGGATTTCCTATTGTTTGAGATGGTAATTTCTTTAATTTTTGTGCCTCTAGCTTATTAATTGCAGTTGTCATTTGGCTTATTTGATTATTCAAACTTTCGATACTAGTATAGAAGCATAAAAAATACGCTGGAGAATTATATGCGTAAAACTCTCAACATACAGGAAGCCCGCGTAAAACAGAGCTCCAGCACTGGGTGGCATAAAATATGACTTCAGAGCCATTGGCGTACAGAAGAGCGTCAACGCTATTTAGCGTAAAATATAGCTCCAGAACAACCCGCGTAAAGCAGTACTTCCATACTGCTTTGGCGTAAAGAGGCTGCTACATCGCTACTTCGGCGTAAAACCTGTCTGCTTTTAATGCAGTGGGAAGTTGTACGAGTAACTCTTCGTATTCCTCGAATGAACCTGCCAGATGAAGCAGTGAACCTGACTCCTGACAAAGAGTACTACACGATGATCAAGAGGACGGCTGTAATGATGATTCTACATAGAGCCCCAAATTATCGTTTAGTGACATAATCCTTGATATAAGTCATTTTTTACGCATTTAAGGAATACGCTGCCTGTTTTACACAGGCAGATATGAGCTTTTACGCTCAGGATAAGACGAAACTAACCGTCACATCAAAAGCTGTTCTTCATACAGAACTCGAGGCACGTCTCTGTAATTAATACGCGAGATGGGGCAGATCTCTGCATTTAATGCACGAGATTTGGTTCTACTTTTAATGACTGGGAGAGCTATAATTAGAGCTAATACGCTCACGTCACCATCCCTGCACATTACGCCAACCAGGCTATTTTCAGCTATAGGAGTACGCCGTATGCTATCTCCTCGAAATACGCTGACCTGGCTATTTTCAACTATAGGAGTACGCCGTATGCTATCTCCTCGAAATACGCCAACTCAGGCTATATTTGCAAAGGTACGTGATAAGGCTATTTAGCCCAGAATACGCTCAAGACCTCAGTCAAGGAAGGTTAATTGGCTATCTTTACGTTGGTTACCTATCCATGCAGCATCAATCTTTACGTAAATTTGGCTTCTACGCCAACAAGACAGCTATTTAGCTTCTACGCCAATAAGACAGCTATTTGGCTTCTATGCCAACATGACAGCTATTTGGCTTCTATGCCAACAAGACAGCTATTTGGCTTCTACGCCAACAAGACAGTTATTTGGCTTCTATGCCAACCAGATAGCTACTTGGCTTCTACGCCAACAAGATATCTATTTGGCTTTTACGCCAACGTGACAGTTATTTGGCTTTTATGCCAACCTTCTCTACGCGAGGGGCAGTTACCTACGTGGCTTATATGCCATAATCTTCGATGAGCGATTATACACGTTACCTCATAATGGGATATGCGTCACACACAGATTCAGGAGATCATTCATACGTGGGTAGCAGTTATTATAACCGCCGCATAAAAGGTACAGCTCTCTCCGCTGTTCGGTTTTTATGCCGACTATGATCAAACTCTATAAATAGAAACCTCCATTGTCACTACCACATTCTGAAAACAGGGGTATTTTCGAATTTTTACAATAATTAATATTATGGTAGTTACAATTAAATAATTTGCATGATAGTATATTTAGTTTAAATAATTATGTGAGATGTGTAATTAAATATAATTATATACGGTGTTCATTTGTTTTGAGCTAGCAGACTTGACCTAGAAGCCCAGTAGATGAAAACCTATCCAAATTGTGGAATTATGTAATGAATTGTTTTATTTATAATTTATTTATTGGAGATTGTAATAAATTACCGTAATTTATTTAATTATTGCGCATTGCCTTTGCTTCGATATTTGGAGCAGTACCCTGACTTTTGCCTTCCAACAAATTTCACAATCTTGCCCTAGACATGCCCGCCTTCCATTCTGCTATTTTTGCAACTCATAATTATGCTCTCTGTACATTATTTCTAGCTGCACAAAAATTGTCGCGGACGTTATTTAATAAATCTCTATTTTGTATCGTTGTGCGTTCCAATTAAAATTGGAGGCAATCTTGACCTATTTTTCGTGCGGCCCAAATTAGGGTAATATTCTGTTCTGAATCTTCTTCATTATTGGTATTGGTAACCTGACCTGATTTTGGCCCCATGTACTTCTAATTAATTTTGGAACACAACTTGCATTTATTTCTAATTAATTTGAGGATACCATTTTATCTGGTTCCGTAAATCACAAATTAATTTCCAGTGCCCTGCTAATTGAGCCCGTACCAAACTTACAGCGCCCCCTGACCATACAAAACACCGGACACCAAATCGCCCGCCAAATTTTTGTCATTTTATGTGTCTGCGCAAATACCCAAATTTAAGGGGGCTAATTTGCAATTGGCATTTTGTGCCAACACCCATTTGTTCAAACCAATGAGGAATCCTTAATATTTTTATCACCCTCAATCCCACATGAATTATTATTCCTCCATGTCCAATCTGGATCCCTCATTTAAAGGGGGTCAATCACAACCCTTCATCCCAACAACCTCTCTCCCTATATAATGACATGTTACATCAAACCCTAATCCCAAGACAAACCTAGGTAAACCCACCCTCCTCACAAGCCTCCATCCTCTCTCCTACGTATGAAAATTTTTCTTCTCCTTCTTCCTTTCTTCTTCTCTTTCCTTTCCTCTTCTCCTTCCTTTCTCCTTCTCCTTATTGATTTTTCATTTTAAAATTTTAAAAGTAGAGAGGGGGGAACACTGTTCACCCCCATACTGTTTCCCGGCCCCCTCCACTGATTCCGGCGGCCCCCTTTGCACTCCGACTCCGGCGACTAAGCCCATCTCCGGCGCCTCCTCCATTGCCGAGCCCGAACTCCTCCGACCCCCTGGCTGCTCCTCCCCTCGCCGCTGCTGTTCTTCCCCCGGCCGCTGCTCAGCCCGGCCCGGCGGCTAACCCCCTCCCGCTGCTCAGTTTTCCGACCAATAAACCTCCATCCATCCATCCATCCATCCATCCACATCTCTCCGGACGAGCTCGCTCCGGCCTTCACCCTCAACCATTAGCTTCACCTCCTCCCACCCCTGACCGTCGGCGTCGTGGTACCGTCGCATCCTGGCCGCTCCCGCGTGAGGCAGATGCACTGGCGCGTCTCCATATGCAGCAGCAACACCTCTCTCTCCTCCGGCGACTTCACAGTCGTGCGCCACCATCGAGTGACGAGCACGGCTCTCTGACGTTCTAGCGCTGCCGTGGAATCCTCGCACGAGCGAGCACTATACTGCTACCCCCGGGGTGCAACTGCGCCAAGCAGTTTTCTGTGGCTGCAAATGCTGTGCAGACCTTCTCGTTCCCGACCGGTGTACCATTGAACCGGCGAAGCAACTATCTAGCCGAGCACCGTCGTCATGACTTTCGCCATCCCCACCGTTCCATCGAGACAACCGCACCCGTGGCCGTCAACCACCATATTTTTGCCCCGCCTCCCCGAGTCGACATCGCCAAATTGTTCACCACTGGTAATTCCGTCTCTAAATCTGTTTACAGATATACTAGTATAACGTTTAAATATGTGTAGTATGATGTTATATCTTTATAAGAGTATTATGTATATACTAAATATTTTTATTAAGGTGACCTGTTATATATTTAATATGTGCAAATGATTTCTGTATGGAAATGTTACTTCGCTATTATACTTAATAGTGAAATCAGTATATGATTATTTATATATGTGTAACTGCTTATAGCCTTATTTATAAATACATATAACTATGTCCATAAGCTTATGTATCTATATATTTTCTTAAGATAAATATTACCTATGTGTTGAATACCTATAATAAATTAGTGTTATATAAGCAGGATATAAAAATGAACTATTTTAAACTCTAATAAGACTTTTGTATATGAGATTTTAACTAATCTCTAAAACAAACCTTAATGGTCTGGATAACTCTTAATCATAAAACTATTATTTTATATGTTAAAATTTATAAGTATATAAATATTTCACCAAATAACCCTAATAAGGATGGTGCTAGTAAATAGATTTATATAAATATTGTGTGTAACTTCTGCTTGTCTGTTTTGGGTTGGTAGATATTTTATGAAGCGTAGCTTGTTCGTTCGTGATTACAAGGGACCGAATTTTACTCAGTCTCAGCTCAGATTGGACAAACCCCAGGACTGTCGGATTCTCCAGACGATACTCTGGAACAGGACATCAATAATTACCAGCTAAGGACCCAAGGCGAGTACATTCTCTGATTAGTTTCTAATTTATGATATCTCCTATGTTCACTGTATCTAGTGTAAATATCCATGTTCTTGACACGTTGGTTTCACGGATTGGTATACACGGATCTCGTCATGAGATGTTATTCCTTATTCATGGTGTAGCTTGTACAAGACTTGTTTCCTGGATATCTTGTGCATGTACAGACACTGATTTCCGGGGAGATTTACTACATTCCTAGGGAATCCCGTGCCATAGCGTACCATGATTGGATCTACTATACCAGTCAGGGGTTTGGGGAGTACTTTAGTGTAGATATGTGATCATACCCAACTTTATATGCACCATAGCTCACCCCACATCTCACGTCGGGTGCGGCCTGACCATTTACATGCTCCATAGCTGTTACGTGTGATTAGCCTGACCTCTACATGCATCATAGCTAACCAACGGTTAGCCTGACTTTATATGAACCATAGCTAATCACATGTAACCAGCCTAATCAAGTTCCCAAGCCGATCACATATTAAAGCTAGTATTCACACACTTAGTCATAGGATTCTTGCTCATTGACAAATTGTTCTTTTCCTGCATTTACTTACAGTATTTCCAGTATTTCTCTTATTGTACATTTCTCGTACCTATACATGCATCTGGTATGTTTCCATCTAGAACTGCTACATAGTTTATGTCATTTATATAGAACTGCTATTTAGAGATGTACTTTGCTCCTTCCTGACTGGAAAATATTTTTCAGACTGTGACCTTAGTAGACTGGTTTCCGACACACTTGGGGGAATTGGATGTTACTGATTGCAGGTATGATTATTGTGTCATTAGACTTGTGTTGTATTCTTTTATTTCTTCATTTTCCTATCGTGCTGTAGTTGTGATTGAGTATTTCTAGATTTATTTTATGATATCCACGTCTCCTATAGAGTTGGATACTAGCGTGAGATTGTTTAGATAGTACTTGACCTAGACAGCGTTCTACCGCCGATGCTGCGGCGTAGGCTAGACGTACCCACGCTCTCGTGCCCCTAAACCGGGTGCGGGTCGTGACATCCATCCACAGGAGAAAAAGGTTAAATTTTTGGGGAGGTCAGAACCAAGTTCGAAAAAAAGGTCAAGGTCAAGATCAGAGAGAGAGTATATCCAGAGAGCGTTGATTGACAACTATTGGCAAAGAGAGTTCAATCCCTCCTGCAATCTTTAAAGTTTCTTCTCCGTCTTCTACAGCACTTCTTCATCATCGTGTGGTCCAAGGGACAAAGTGATCGACCGCAGATCAGACTCCTATAGCAATATTTCCCCAGAATCAAATTTTTGTACTTAATATCCTCGTATAGGATTAATTGTACTTCTTTTTCTTGTTTGTAAACAAAGAAAGGGTTTCATATAAACCTAGTTTTATTTCTTTCATTTATTATCAAACACAAGATGGTGACTCTGCTGGTGATTCTTTCTCATCTGACGAGAAAGCTATTGCTCAACACGATGCTGTATCCGTCGGATCAACGAAGAAGACTCTGGTCGTCCAATTCGACCAATCTGCTTATGAAGATATGCTTCGCGCAGGGGGTGGCTCTTGTTCCCTCTCTGTCCAGGACAACAGAAAGTTGTGTAAACTATGGATACCCCGGACATCCTCTACCCTTCCTGCAGGCTCTCTCTCTCCGACTAACAAGGTTGTAACATTGCAACCTGTGCTCCTCGTGCGTAAAACTTTCTCCCGTCTGTGACATGGCAGACAAAGCTTCTGGCAATGCCTTAGGGCCAATCCAAAAGTCTACCCCATGCCTTGCACGTAAAACTCTGTCTCCCATCTGTGACGTGGCAGACAAAGCTTCTGGCAATGCCTTAGTGCCAATCCAGAAGTCTACATCGCATCTTGCACGTAAAACTTTATCTTCCATCTGTTACGTGGCAGACAAAGCTTCTGGCAATGCCTTAGCGCCAATCCAGAAGTCTACACCGTGCCTTGCACGTAAAATCTTGTCTCCCGTCTGTGATGTAGCAGAAAAAGCTTCTGGCAGTGCCTCAGTGCCAATCCAGAAGTCTACACCGCGTCCCGAGCATAAAAATATATCTCCCGCCTATAAGGAGGCAGATGGTCCCTACAGTCACCGCAAGGGAAAACAAGTGACGGATTTCTTGACCTCTCGGCTTTTACGCCATCAAGAGAAGAATTTGCTCGCTCTTCAGATTATGCGGAATGCTAACGGCCGATTGAGGACTTCCTTAGTTTTACGCCAACTTGTACAAAGCTCCAGATTATGCCAGGACGAGCCCCTCAGCATAAAGAAGACCTGGTTCATGGGAACATATGTACCTCAGATAGATGACGGATCGTACGCTACTCACATGGCTGAACTACTGTATTCTTATGGCAGGAAGAGAGTTATGGTTCCCAATCTCCGTACCCTGACTAATGTAAAAAGGCAAAATAAGCCTTCTTCTTCTGCCTCTCCTGTTAAAATCCCTGATTTGTGTGATTTCTTGATCCAGAAGCACAAGGACAGGGGATCTTCTAATATGTCTATTACGTCTCCTAGGGAGCACTGTTGTAATAGTCATAAAGGTGTAGTTAACTACTGCTGCTCTAAGGCAAAATGGTCAGTTTTTGACCCGTTGAACTACTCTTTGCCCTTACAGGAAGAAGATTCGACATTCGCATCAGTAAATATGGCTTCACACATTCCTAGAGGAACGTCAAGTTCAAGACGTCACCCCTCTAGAACTCCAAGCCAAAGGAGATTTGACAGGCTCCTCGAGAATATTGAAGCAGGTGTTTTTTAAAATACTCGCTCGAGGTCGCGACAATCGGCTTCGTATTCCTCTGATTCCGACACTGGGGGTCGCCAGTTTCCTGAAGGTGATACTGACAGTATAGACTTGATCTCCACAGAGATCTATACCAATCCCTCGGTAGCACCCAGAGAAATGGGAGTCTATGCCATCGGAGATGAACATGAAGAGGCTTCCCCGTCAGGGAGTACTGAGCAACGTATTGCTATATTAGAAACATCACTAAAAGAGATGCATTCCATGATGGAGAATATGTATCAGATGATGCTGACTCAATATGCAACTGCTATAGCTCAAGCATCGGTTCCTCCAACTCAACTGCGTGTGGGGGTGGACATGCCCCCATCCAACACAAACCAAGTGCCTACTCCAAATCAAGAGTCAACGGCTCCTCCACCTCTAAACCCAGAGAATATATTGCCTCCTATTGGAGTTACAATACAACTGACCTCTCACCTCTCTGTGGTCCTTTTCCCAGCTAAAGATCCAATGCAGGTAGTTCGGGAGTTGAAAGCCTAATTTGATACCTTGAAGCATAAAGACCAGCTCAAAAAATTGGAAATCAACCAGCCTTACCCAGCTATCTGGGACGAGATTCCTTTCCCACCAAAATACAAACCACAGGCTATGGTTTTGTTTGAGGGAAAGACATCACCAAGCCAATACATGAACTACTTCAGCATGATGATGATGTTTCTGCAAGAGAATGACGCCCTTCTCACTCGAGTATTTAAGGGCTGCCTATCTAGAGTGGCCTATCAATGGTACTATAGTCTTGCGGACAACTGTATTACTTCCTTTGAAGATTTCAAGACTTTATTCTTCGCTCGATTCTACGAATGAGGGATGGACATGTCTATGTCCTCACTCATCGAAGTGAAGCGGAAGGAGAAAGAGAACGTTCGAACCTTCATTGAACGTTTTTGTCAGGCCACTCTGTAGATGCCTCCCGGAGTTCCGGATTCAGCCTTGGTGGACATTTGCAGGAAGAACCTACTTTCACTGATCTCGGTATTCACAGGACCATATCAGTTCCATGATTGGCCCTCATTTATCATCTCGGCGGTAGCCGCTGAAGATAACAGTCGGAAGGCGCGTGACAATGGAATCATGATCTCTATCTCTGAAAAAGGGAAGAGGTCATCCTCCAATAGCGACCATCCTCGTGGTTCCAAAGGAAAAGAAGCTCTGGCAATCAATACGTCTAGGCAACATACTCCAGGGAGCACACAGACAAATCTTGGGACTTCCAGGCCTAAAGAAGAATATTCTTTTGACGACGATGATATTCCGAGCATATTCGATTGTCTAGTCAAAAGCGGCAAGCTCACCTTCCCCGAGGTAAAGCGGCCTAATAAAGTTGGCAGTACCAATAACCCTAAGTACTGTATTTTCTACAGGTACATACATCACCCTACAAAGGCGTATTATGTACTAAAAAGGAAAATTCAGGAGTTGATCAACGTCAAGGCCATCACTCTGCGTAATAGCGAGAAGACGGTCACTGCCAACATAATTTCTCTCCAATTCGACAATCTGTCCCCTCAAAAAGTCTCAGATAGTGTAGTACCTATTCCCCGGACGATGATGAACATTGTTAATCTTTCTCCGACCAGGGGTCAAAATCATGACCTAGTACCCCTAACTACCCAGCATGGTGAGATTATGTGGGTTTATCATGATCTAGTGTCAGAGATTAAGGAAGAGACTCAAGCTGTTAAGGCTAAGTCCAAAAAGAACTCAAGATGCAAACCATGCCATATGGTTGCAATATCCCCGACATCAGAAGAAGAGGTTTTGGCTACCGGAACCCATTCAGGGAAAGCCTACCTCAAGGACTATGGAGGAAATCAGGAAGAAGCGACGGCAGACACTTCAGCTGCCAAACTTTCAGAATCTGAACCTGTCATACCAGAGGAAGGTCCTTCTAGACCGACTTCGGTGGACAAGGACAAGCAGAAAGAAGTTTATTTTGATAAACCTTTGAAGAATATTCAAAACAAAGGTTTAGAGAAACCATATAACTTCGACATCCTGGCCCAATTGGCTAATACTCCAGCTAGACTGTCCATTTTTAAGCTGCTTAGGCTATCCAAAGACACTCGTCAAGCCTTGAGCAAAGCTTTAATGCAGGCGGATGTATGCTTGACCCAGCTCAAGTCCTCGGATAAAGAACCTGTGGCATGTCCCCAATGCCATAGTATGATGGAAGTGGTCCCTAATATCACTTTCACTCAAGAAGACATGTTGCTGAAACATGGCAAGCATGACAGGCCCCTCTATTACACCGGATACGTTGGTTCCATAGAGGTAGACCGGATTCACATAGATCCGGGATTGTCGATCAGCATCATCCCTCATAGTCTGCTTAGGCCATTGAGGATTCCTACAAGCGAACTGGTCTACACCACCACTACAATCGTGGGCTTTAACGCTCGAAAAAGTAAGTCGTTGGGGAAGATTCGTTTGAGGATCCATATTGGTGACCTTAGATCAGTGGCTACATGCTACATCATTGATTCGAAGGTTTCCTACAGCATTCTGTTGGACAGACCATGGATCTACGATCACAATATTGTTCCTTCAACTCAACATCAATGCTTCAAATATGTAGACCCTCAAGGGACAGTAAGGACGGAGTTTGCTGATCTCAACCCTTTCAAAGGGGTTGAGTCCTACTATTCCGATGCCATATTGTACACCCAAGACTACATGAAAGAGGTGTCAGGCAGGTCAGAGGAGGAATCCTACCGGGAGCCAAGAGAACCCTCTGCTGAGCAACCTTTGTCAATTCAGGTGAAAGGACGGACTACCCATCCGAAAGTTGTGGAACCCATGGCTATCCACTTGAACAAAACCAAATCAGGAGGAGGAAGTGATCCCCTAGTGATCACTCTGAACCAGAAGTTTCCACCTTTGGTCATCAATCTTAGGCGCAGCACGCAGCCGACTGATGTACATACAACTGGGAACGTGGTTTCTGACGATAATAAAGATTTTCTTTTCCAGTACACTAACGCTCAATTTCCAAATCAGGAAACCTCCCCCCAAAATGATATAAAGCTTATAGCACAAAAATTCTTGGAAGTTATAGACTCCTATCATCCGTATGTATGGGAAGCAGCGTCAATATCTAATGTCATCACGACATACAGGCCACATAAAGATTCTATATTTATTATCCTGCCTACTCGCAATAATCAGCATCCAATAGTCTTCGGTCGCATGCAAAACAGACCAGTTTTATAAGAAGATTCTCATGGGTCCGATGCTGGAAAAATGTAAGTTCACAGATATAGCCCACAAGCTTTGAAGATTATGCAAAGCATGGGTTATGATCTGAAGTCAGAGCCAGGCCTCAACTATGGAAAAGGCAGGCGAATGCGGTTGTATGGTGATTTCTACCGTCAACGAACTCACTTCGGGTTAGGGTATACCACGTCTCTTGCGACTTCTGAGTCAAGTGAGGATACCATTTTCTCTTCTCAGGATGGTTCATCGTCCCCCTACTTATACGATGATCTTGAGCGAGCACTGTCAACAAATAAGGTATTGATAGATTCTCTCGAAGCAGAGAAACAAGAATCTGAACCGTTTGAAAATGACTCATGGGCGACATAATGGGAACTTCAGTTCGAGTAGAGATAACCGCCCACTGAAGATAAAGTTATCCAAGTCGATGTTGGGGATAAATTTTTACCAAAGTCGATATTTATCAGTAACAATCTTTTCGAAGAAGAAAGGGAAGAAATGATCCAGCTGATAAAAGAATATATCGACGTCTTTGCGTGGAATTATGAGGATATGCCAGGTCTTGATCCAAAAGTGGCTACCCATAAACTCAACATACTGCCTAATTCTAAACCTGTAAAGCAGCACCAACGTCGGTTCCGCCCGGATATGATGGATGCCATCGAAGCTGAAATCAAGAAGTTGATAGCCTGTGGGTTCATCCGGAAAGAACAACATCCTGATTGGGTTGCCAATGTTGTCCCGGTCATGAAGAAAAGCGGGAAAGTTTGTATTTGTATCGACTTCCGAGATCTCAATGCTGCCTGCCCCAAGGATGAGTTCCCTCTTCCCATCACAGACGTCATGATCGACAACACATGCAGTTTTGAACGCATTTCTTTCATGGACGGATTCTCAGGATACAATCAGATTAAGATGCATCCTGAAGATGAGAAGCATACTGCCTTTCGCATGCCACTAGGGGTATATTGCTACACAGTCATGCCCTTTGGATTGAAGAATATTAGGACTACATATCAACGAGCTATGAGTAACATATTTTATGAGCATCTACGCAAGACTGTGGAATTTTACGTAGACGATATCGTTGTCAAAAGCTGCCTCAAGGGTACTCATATCCAAGACTTGAAGACAGTATTTGAGTTGATGTGCCAACATCAACTCAAAATGAACCCTACAAAGTCCTTCCTCGGTGTATCTAGTGGCAAATTCCTGGGATTTGTTATTACCGCTAAAGGCATTCAAGTTGACCCTGATAAAGTAAAGGCTATCCTAGAAATGTGATCGCCTCGTAATCTGAGAGAACTCTGGGGATTTTAAGGTCACCTAGCTTATATCAGGAGATTTATATCCAACCTTTCTGGGAGATGCCAACCATTTTCTCGCCTGATGAAGAAAGGTGTGTCGTTCGTGTGGATGAAGCTTGTCAGCAAGCGTTTAATGATATCAAACGCTACCTCACTAATCCTCCAGTTCTGGTGCCTCCCGTCATAGGAAGACCATTTTTCCTGTATGTTCGAGTAATAGATTATTCTTTAGGAGCTCTCCTCGCACAGAAGAACAATGAGGGTCATAAACAGGCTATCTACTACCTAAGCAGGATGATGGTAGGAGCTGAACACTGGTACAATCCAGTAGAAAAAGAATGCTTGGCCCTAATGTTTGCCATTCAGAAGATGCAACATTATGTCACAGGCCAAACTATTTATATCATCTCCAGAATCAATCCTCTTCTGGTATTGATGAACAAGCTGAGTGTCCTTAATTCTTGACTCACGACTTAGGCGATATTATTAATACCGTATGATATGGTGTACGTCCCTCAGAAGTCCATAAAGGGTCAAGCCTTGGCTGATTTCTTAGCTGCTCATCTGATTTCGGAAACCTCCAAACTATATGAGGATATCCCCGACGAAGTTGCAGAATGTAACTCTACAATGAAAGGTAATACATGGCAGCTATTCTTCGATAGCACCTCCAGGACTGGTCCCAAGAAAAATGTGATTTCAGGAGTAGGAATTATCCTGGTAACTCCTGATAAACTTGTTATCTATCGAGCATATTCTCTTAGCGAACCTTGCTCTACTAATGTGGCATAGTATAATGCTCTACTAATCGGGCTTCAAGTCGCTAAAGAATTGGAGATTGAATATCTGGAAGCTTTTGGTGATTCTCAACTGATCGTCAATCAGGTCAGAGGAGTATATGAAGTCCGCAATCCAGATCTCATTCCTTATCACCAAGCAACGATCGAGATAGCCATGTCTTTTAAAGGATTTTTCCAAGAACATGTGCCTCGATCTCAAAATTTGGAAGCTAATGTCTGGCCAGTCTAGCTGCAGATCTAGCCATTCCTATTAGGAGATAGAACTCGGTGATCCTTCTCAACAGAGATCTATTTTGTGTGAAAAATAATTTTCATATAGAACGCAGCTACGCCATAAACACGGTTCCTCCTAAGAGAGACTGGAGAAGTCCCTTTATAGACTTCGTGTCATACAGAATCTTACCAGAGGATCCCAAAGAAGCAGTGTCTATCAAAAGACGATCATTACGCTTCTATTTTGATGCTTCCTCACAAAGTCTATATCGCCGAATATACGATGGACTACTGCTACGATGTCTCTCCGATGAGGATACAAAGCGGGTTATCCGTGAAGCTCACGACGGTGTATATGGAGCACATCAACCTGGTCCTAAGTTACAGGATCGTATCAGGAGGATGGGCTACTACTGGTCTACTATGATCACAGATGCAGTGAAGTATGCAAGACAATGTAAAGCCTGTCAGGTTCATGTGGATTTTATACATCAGCCTTCTGAGTATCTATATCCTACCACTGTATCATGGCCCTTCGAAGCATGGGGTATGGATATCATCGGTCCTATTCACCCATCGTCTTCTAGAGGACATCGGTTCATATTGGCTATCACCAATTATTTCTCTAAATGGGCAGAGGCGATCCCCCTTGCTGAGGTAAAGACATCCAACGTGATCAGCTTTATCAAGCACCATGTCATTTATCGCTTTAGGATACCTTGAAAGATAATTTATGACAACGGGCCTCAATTCATCAGCCAAGCATTTTACCGATTTTGCGATAAGAATCGGATACAAAATATGGCCTCTACGGCATATAATCCGGCTGCTAATGGTTTGGCGGAAGCCTTCAATAAAACCATTATCAAACTCCTAAAGAAGTTCATCTCTTCGAACAAAAGAGATTGAAATGAGAAGCTGGGAGAATGCCTCTGGACATACCGCACAACGGTACGAATACCGACGGATTGTACCCTATTCTCATTAGTCTACGGGTGTGAAGCAGTTCTCCCCATTGAAATCCAAATTCTATCACTCAGAATAGCAGTGGCTAATGAGTTGACTCAGGAAAATAATGATCGACTACGGCTTCAAGAGCTAGAAGGATTAGACGAGAAATGCTTTCAAGCCCGACAGTGTATTACATTATACCAGGCACGTATTTCCAGAGCTTTTAATCAAAAGGTGAAGGAAAGAGTGTTCAAAGTTGGTGATCTAGTTTTAGCTGTGAAGAGGCCAATGATCATTACGCACAAGAGTAAGGGTAAATTCTAGCCCAAATGGGAGGGCCCTTATGTGATTGAAACGACGTTTTTAAATGGCGCTTATAGATTAGCCAAGCCTAACGGAGATCTGATAATGGCTCCTATCAACGGCAAATTCCTGAAGAGGTACTACGCTTAATCTCCCTTGCTTAAACGGAGTATGGTGAAGATCTCATTCTGACGATACTACGTACAAAGACTGGTTGGAGCATATTCTATCATATTCTTATGACCTCTGAATAGATATGTTTAACTAATTTGGAACTTCAAAACCTATCACGTCCATATTACCTCCGATAGTGTTTTGTATACAAATTTAGTTGGATCATATTCTATCATGTCCATATAACCTCTGAATAAATATATCCAACTGAAACTTACCGAAAGTATATCACGTCCATATTACCTCTGATATCACTTTCACCCTAGCCTATCATTCATATTCAAAAATAATGGGTCCACAAAGTCAGATAAAGCCTCTTTATTATCTCCGGGAAGAGCAAGTTACAAAAAGAAGCAAAAAGTACATCATTGGGGAGGAGCAGTCAAATCACGAATCTGTTGCACCAAAGTGGCCATCCTCTCATTTATGGAATCCAAGATGTTGGCACGAGCCTGCTCCAGTCATGCCTCATTATTACTCAGGAGGGATAGTTCGGACCGAGCATCAATAAAGCCGGCGCGGATGGCACCCGCATGTGCCAAGTTCCACTGAGCTGTATCCATTCGGCCCTTCAACACATCTTGAGCTGCCGATGATGGGAGAGCCCACTCCTTTGCCTGAGCGAGTTTAGCTTCCAATTTACGGACCCTCACTTTATTTTCCGTACATTCGGCCTCGCACTGAGTTAGCTGAGGAATAACCTCCTCCAGGACGGCCTGCTCTTCATCCATCTCTCGCTGCTGTGTCTGGATGGATTTGTTCAGAGATTCTATCTACTCAGCAAGCTTCGCAGTCAAGGAGTCATACTCGGCCTGAACTATATCATCGACGCTGCCTCGAGATAGTTGTAAATATTCGTTAATAGGTTGTTCTAAACCTTTAACTATTTGCTCCAGAGCATCAGCTCTTCCAGCGTCGTTGAAATTTTTAATCGGCGCTATCGCAAGCTGGGAGGACGTCAGCAGATTATCAAAACTCATATTCTTCTCCAGCACCATGGATATCAACTCCTTCAAACTATGGTAGAATAGGCTGGTATATTGTTCAATCAGCATATCGAAGACCGGATGCACGCTAGGAGTGGCTGCGATACCGGGAAACCTTCTTTCAGGAATGACCACGGAGGACGTTGCCATGGTCGTCGATTCAACAGATGGCGCGACAAAAGAAAGAACACCAGCAACCATTGAAGTTGGTGGCATACTCAAAAAAGAAGGCACATTCATAATGATGGGCTCATCCTCCTCCGAAGTAATTTGAACTACTATTGGCGAGACGACACCCAAAAATGTTACGAATGAAGGATCGACAGCTTCAAAGTAGGCTTTTTCGACCTCGAACACCACCGTTTCATCAGCCGGATCCGCAATAAAGTCAGAGGTTGTGTCGACTCCGCCCTCTCCATAGATGTCTTCGCCTGAAAAGAAGACAAGAGAAAGTTAATATCAACTTGATGTTAATTTTCCTAAAAGAGGCATAAAAACAACATTTACCCATGGCTAATGGTATGTATGTTGCATCCGCAGCCTGTACAGCTAAAGCATTTCTTAATAATGCTAAACGAGCTGTCATGCCTGGAGAAGAGGGTGCACCAACTGACGTTGGAGGATATTCTTTCCAGTCTTCACCAAGATTCACTCGAGGTTCATCGGGTAGAATCTTGCTGGAAATACTTACAGACGAAGAAGGGGTAATTTCCATTATTTGTCTGGATAAAGGTATTCTTAATATGCTCGGCCTCGAAGGTGATCTCGTAGCACTACCCATAGCAGTAGTAGCAGCAGTGATCGCGAGCAAAGAATCTCCAGCGCTATCAGCCAGAATTATGGAGGTTCCCTCTCTAAAAGGTGAAGGACCTCTGATGAAAGAATCATCTCCAACCGGGGAAACAATAGGCTCGCTCCTAGAAGCCCCCCTGGTAGAAGCCCTTTTCGGACCTCTGACAGTCTTCTTCTTGCGAGGGGAAGGCTCTTTCAGAGCAGAAGCCTTCTGTTTATTGGGGATAACGAGAGGCTCTGCTGGCTGAGCTATTATGCCTCTCAGTATTATCAACAAATACTCGTCTGCCCCGGTGGTGTCTTCATCTTCATCCGAGGAAACAGACGGAACTTCCTCCCTTCCAGCGGACCTATGGAAGGGCATCCTAAAACTTCCATGCATATCAAAATCACGATAGAAGGTATTAATGAACGCATAGAACTGCGCGTACGAGTGCAGGATGCACAACTCCATGGAGAGAGAAGTCGCGGGCACAGCAAAAGTTGTACCGGTACAGCCCGTGATGAAGTACCGCCATCCTCTGGCTCCATCAATAAGTCCACCTTTGGACTTGAAGCTGGTAATGGGATTCCCCACATGCAACTGGTCATACCCAAACTGTCTGGCAAACCGACTGGGAAGATACGGCTCCAAGTAGCAGTGGTCTTCACTTCTGTATAACAAATGGGAAGGTCTAATACAGACCAACCAGTAGAAGGCTTCAGGAGAAAGAATGGTCCTCCCTTGACACCCATCCTTAGGTTTCGTCCCTTGTTGATTGATATGTATGGGGGGGACAGTACAGAAGAGCTTCCAGCAGTGGGGAACGTTTAATGCCCGCCGGCAATCTATGATGGTCGCCACATTCCAAGGGGAATTCTTGTAATTCAACAAGAAGTTATTTTTCGAACTGCTGGCAGAGCCGGGAGACATCACCCTGGTGTTGTGAAGGATCAACCATCCCATCAGGTATAGGAAGGGTAATTCCACTCTGGGAAATCCTTCACGCTGCGTCTCATCTGCGAGCAGCCCATCAGTAAGGGCCCTTAGGCCTGATTGTATTCTATATACCATATCAGGAAACAGGCCCAGTCTTGCTCCGAATACCAAACGCACTGTGGGCCATAAGGTGTTGCGGTGTATGCGATCCGCAGACGCAATGCCAGGCACTACCCAGTGGCGTAGCCAGACAGAAAGGAAGCCAGCCAGTTGAGCTTCCCTTGACAGAGACTTGCGACAATGCCTCATATAGCTGAAGGCTTTTGTACCTGCGGGATAACCCCCTATCTCCTCATCAAAAATATGATCTGAAGCCCCTGCATCTTCAATAAGGTCATCGATCGTGTTAGCATTGAGCATGCTCAGGAGGTTCAAGGGCCTATCTCGGCTATCTACCACATTGTCCGGCTTAGCATTTCTGGCTTGATAGAAGAAGAGGTAGGTTGCCCACTTATTGATGAGAGCCAAATCAGACGACTTCTTGTAGAAAGTGGTACAGGCAAGATAGTGGCACATCAACTCTTGGTACACTGCCATTGCCCGAGGGTTTGTATCCCTCAGCTCCCTGTTTGTAGGGATATACTCTTCATAAGGAGTGTCCCCCATTGGCAGCCTTGAAATTTTTTTCATCTCATGAAGGGGTAAGCCCAACTCACCCAGCAGAGTGGCAAAAGTTCCGATGAGCGAGTTGTATCACTCCATCAAGGCTAAGAACAAGTTGGGGTTGACAGGCAGCCCAATACTTGTGGCGCTCACAATCGCGAATAAGCCAATATTTTCCAGCTCTACTTGGAAATACTTCAGGGCCCAGGCAGTTAAACTGGCCCATCGAAGATTCCCCGGGCTAAGCCATCAACTGGTCAGAGGGTTGACCTTGGGGTACATTTCTCTCTGACCCATGAAGTCATTACAGAAGGTCGATATCCTCACCGACTGGATCAGCGAATTGTCCTCACTCAGGATGCTACCCGGCAGCAATCCCCTAAAGGGCATAATAGGGTCCGAAGGACGGCTCATATAGGCCCCCCGGTCGTATCCCTTGTTGTATAAGATCTTCCCCGGTCGGCCGTAAAGATCGGGAGTCAAAGTCCACATCATCTTCCTGGGATGGGTGGCATGAAAGAATGCCGAGATAGGGTAATCCCTGGGCATCCTGGGCAGATACATCACCGTGCCCTCTGCAGTAAACACCCAATCCTCCTTCTTGGGCTTGGTCTGAGATTGTTTGTCGATAGCATCCCCGAATAAGAAATCTGGTTTCTTATACTCCGTCTCGTCTATATATGTCAGGGGCTCCCCACTGATCATACTCAACAGCATGCGTTCTCCTTGGGACGAGATCAGGGTTCCCCTTTCTTTAGGATAATTGGCTCCAGAGATGGAGAATGTCACATGGGACAAATCCTCCAGATAATTTGAGTTCAGCATCTCGGCAGCAGAGCCCATCACCTCAGCCAAAAGAGGGATCTGCAAGTCCACTACAAAATGCAAAAAAATAAGTCAGTTTCTACACTAGATGTTACATTCTTACAGTTTACGCCAAAGATTATCAGTCTAAGCTTTTACGCCAAGACTGCAAAAACTTGAGCTTTTACGCTGGAACCTATTTTCGAGGCATAAAATTCAAGGTTGGCAGTATACGTCAAAATCTAACAGTATGAGTTTTTACGTCAGACTGCCAAAATTTGAGTTTTTTACGCCAAAATTTTCATCCAGCGCATAAAACCCAAAGTTTGTAGTATACGCCAAATTTTGACAGTCTGAGTTTTTATGCCAGACTGCGAAAAGATAGAGTTTTTACGCTGACACATTAGAAATATGGGCGTATTGGTTCGCATACATGTATAACATGTGCGGAGGGTTTTCTTCTCGCAATCTCTACCTGTAATGTCCGGAGCACAGCTCAACGGTGGAGTGCTGCGTTCCGATCGAGGCTCGTTCAGCCTAATAGGAGTTGCTCGTGCTTGAGCAGCGGAGCGAGAAGAGGAAGAGACCTTCTTTCCTTTAGTAGTGGAGGCCAGTTTAGGTGTCATGGAAATTCTGAGTTCTCAAGAAAGAGACGAAGAAGAAGGGTTCTTGGAAAGCAAGGGTTTTCGTGAAGACAGATAAAGAGTTTCTCTCCCAAGACCTTGGGCTATTTATATAGTTTGGATAACTCTTCGAATCCCTAACCAAATTTGATATTTAATATTCGGTTATGATTTGGGACCACGTCAGCCTATCATTTGAAGAAAAAAGACGGACAGTCAGTGGATCCAAATTTTACGTGCAGAGCAGATCTACGATTTTGCGCTCAGGAGCTTTTACGCTCAGATACTACAAATCTACGATTTTACGCTCAGAGGCTATAAATCTTTGGTTTTACGCTCAGGAGATTTTACGGTCAGATGCTACAAACCTACGATTTTACGCTCAGATGCTTTTACGCTCAGGAGATTTTACGCTCAAAGGCTACAAACCTGCGGTTTTATGCTCAGTGGCTATAAATCTACGATTTTACGCTCAGCAGCTTTTACGCTCAGAAGCTACAAATCTACGATTCTACGCTCAAAAGCTACAGATGGCCAATTACAAGGGTTTACGCAAAAAATGCTCCTTTTTGGCTACAAAACATTCCAAGTGCCTAAAATACACAGAGTTCAGCATTGAAGATGACTCTTTTTCTTGGGCCATTGGAAGTTCATCCGAAGTCCAGTCAGAATCTTTTACACAAGTTCAAGTATGGCTTATTCGACAGACATTTCTTGCCCTTTTTCAAGGGATTTTTGGGAAACCATTCTTAAAGATGATGGTCTGAACAGAAATTCTTTATATCAGAGAAGTGACAGTTCAGAAATTCTACGCGACTCCTTGTCCAAAATAGCATGACAGTTTGGATCTTCAAGACAACTTAATGCTAAGGAGCTTTCTACGTATTTTTTATTACGCGTAAAAGACGGGACAAGATCAGATACTCTTTTATCAGAGTCGGCATAAAATTATTCAGACGTGCCGAGGCTGCACACATTCAGACTTCCTCACAGCAAATATGGAAAATCATCATATGCGTAAAAGAAGACAAGTCTATTAATCATGATTACATATGATGGAAATCCAGTTTACAAAGGGTTTTTTTATCTTCATGATTACATATGATAGAAATTCTTTTTCTACAAAGGGTTTCTCATTTTCATTTAACACCAAGAATCTGCTGTGCCAGGTTCTCATATTGGTGTAAATCTTTTTAGTCTTCTACAGCAGTTAATCGGCTTCTGCGGCCGATTAACAAGAAAATGATTAATGGCGGAAGGATACAAAATTGGGCATGTATCAATTACGCAAGCCCACCCTCCATACGCCATGGCAGGCATGCCCTAGAAATTGTTAGGGGTTCAGACCCAACACAATACTCGAAGACAGGGCCAAACTGCCTACCTTCGTCCAGCGCCGTAATGGGAGAGAATACAGCTTACAAGCTGTGTGGCCAAATGAGACCCTTCCTCTCTCCTGGACGAATCGCTATATAAAATTGCTGATCATCCCGAGCAAAGGAAGCTATGATATCCTTCCATGATCCATCGTTGCAGAGGATATTTGCTCAAAGACGCCTCTTTTTACGGCTCCTTATATGCTGGAAGAACATGATCTTCTTCTTCCTCAAGTCAGCCCGACGAATCTCGACAACTATTTCTTTATGGTGAAGGAAGTATGGGAAAAGCAGGTTAACTCACTCGCCTTTATATAGACAGAGAAGAACACACCAAATCTCAACAAATTCCTAAAAATTTGTCGAAAAATCAGCCTCACGGAATGAGTCAAACTTGACCGTTTCATGCTTCATTCAAAGTGTTTCAAATTACGAGGAATTTGAAAACTTTGAAGGGGGTCTTGTAGAAGCAAGAAAATATGCTGGGGAATTATACGTGTAAAACCCTCAACATACAGGAAGCCCGCGTAAAACAGAGCTCCAGCACTGGATGGCGTAAAATATGACTTCAGAGCCATTGGCATACAGTAGAGCTTCAACGCTATTCAGCATAAAATATAGCTCCAAAATAACCCGCGTAAAGCAATACTTCCAGACTGCTTTAGCGTAAAAAGGTCGCTACATCGCCACTTCGGCGTAAAACATGTCTGCTTTTAATGCAGCGAGAAGTTGTACGAAAAATTCTTCGTATTTCTCGAATGAACCTGTCAGACGAAGTTGTGAACCTGAATCCTGACAAAGAGTACTGCACGACGATCAAGAGGACGGCTGTAATGATGATTCTACACAGAGCCACAGACTATCGTTTAGTGACATAATCCTTGATATAGGTCATTTTTTATGCATTCAAGGAATACGCTGCCTATTTTACACAGGCAGAGATGAGCTTTTATGCTCAGGATGAGACGAAACCAACCGCCACGTCAAAAGCTGTTCTTCGTACAGAACTCGAGGCAAGTCTCTGCAGTTAATGTGCGAGATGGGGCAGATATCTGTATTTAATTAGAGCTAATACACTCACGTCACCATCCCTGCACATTATGCTAACCAGGCTATTTTCAGCTATAGGAGTACGCCGTATGCTATCTCCTCAAAATACGCCGACCTGGCTATTTTCAACTATAGGAGTACGCCGTATGCTATCTCCTCAAAATATGCCAACTCAGGCTATATTTGCAAAGGTGCGTAATAAGGCTATTTAGCCCAGAATACGTTCAAGACCTCAGTCAAGGAAGGTTAATTGGCTATCTTTACGCTGGTTACCTATCCATGCAGAATCAAACTTTTACGCAGAATTTGGCTTCTATGCCAACAAGATAGCTATTTGGCTTCTACGCCAACAAGATAGCTATTTAGCTTCTACGCCAATAAGACAGCTATTTGGCTTCTATGCCAACAAGACAGCTATTTGGCTTCTACGCCAACCAGACAGCTACTTGGCTTCTACGCCAACAAGATATCTATTTGGCTTTTACGCCAACATGACAGTTATTTGGCTTTTATGCCAACCTTCTCTACGCGAGGGGTAGTTACCTACGTGGCTTACATGCCGTGATCTTCGATGAGCGATTATACGCGTTATCTCATAATAGGACATGAGTCACACGTAGATTTAGGAGATCATTCATACGTGGGTAGCAGTTATGATAATCGTCGCGTAAAAGGTGCAGCTCTCTCCGCTGTTCGGTTTCTACGCTGACTATGACCAAACTCTATAAATAGAGACCTCCATCCACAGGAGAAAAAGGTCAAATTTTTGGAGAGGTCGAAACCAAGGTCGGAAAAAAAGTCAAGGTCAAGATCAGAGAAAGAGTGTCACGCCCCAGTCCCAAAATATACGGAACTAGGCCACGTGGCATTGGCCAGCTGACACGTCACTAAGGGATTACCCACTTTAATGGACCCAAAGGAACGTGCTACGTTGTCCTAAAATATTATAAGTCTAGTACAGGTAAAGTCTAATCTTATCCACAAAATATGTCAAGGAAATAAGTGCTGAACATATATATGCTAAGTCTGAAATGTCATAATATAAATCAGAATAAAGTCTGGTGGGAACAAACCCATTACAAAAGATAAAGTGCAAAAAATATAGTAAGTCTAGAGCATCGACTAGCTAGGCAAGTAGCTTCATCTCCAGGTGCACTAAAAGATCAGGCAGACTCTGATGGCAGCTCCTCTAATTCCTCCTCAGGGGCATATCCTGTCTCCTGTTCAGGTCCATACACTGTGGGGTAGAATGCCTCATCTAAATCTGGAAGGGAACCAGGTCCTCAGTGGGACATAACAAGATATATAAAAGTATGTCATGTATATAAATACTGAATAAATAAATAGAGGGTGTGCTAGCCATCTAAGTGAATACAATTTGAGACAACCTAGTACGTATGGGAAAGTGTGGGCTAGACATATGCTGACGTAATTCACCAACCGTAGTGACTGGCTAGTATATGCCACATATGTCCCCGTTCAAGGGCACTATGCTATTTCCCATCTCCGAAGAGCATGGTAACTTGAAATATATTTATATAACATCCGTATCACTCCGTCGAGTACGATATCTGTATAAAAGAGGTGGGTGTCCCATACGCCTATTAGTTGTTCTTCCCGTCCAATGCGGTAATACAAGTCGAATCCACAACGTGTAAACCACGTAACTAAATGCCAGCCATTACTTTCCTGAATATTCCTGATTTTGTGCTAAGTCGTGATGCACGTCACACATACTGGTAGCTAATCGAGTACGCAACTTGCATCCCAAGATGAAGTGCAACCTTGTTGCGTGTACAAGTGTTAGGGTCTAGTAGAATATTAGGATAACCTCACAGCTGTTGAAAAGTCTGCTAAAGTCTAAGTCAGTTACACTACGTGTCAACGTACTTGTTGACGGTACCCGAGGCAATCTCAGATACAACAGTTATATATAAGTCTACTGAAAATAACATACAACAGTGAAATAAATTTAAGAAGTAAAACTTGGCAAGGTATACTTGCCTACTTCTCTGAGCTGAGCGTTCCAAAGACCTGTACTTGCAGTCAAGTCTGAGGGGTCCTGTGACCCGGGGTCACTGACTGCGTCGTAGGGGTACTCTGTTCAGGACATACAGGATTCGTGACTTAATATTCAAACAATGCGTATCTTAAAACATAGGATTTATACATATATAAAATACATATATTCTTATATATATATATATATATATATATATATATATATATATATATATATATATATATATATATATATATATATATATATATATATATTACTTATTTATAATATACGTGATAATAATATATATATATATATATATATATATATATATATATAGTATTAAATACACAAAAATATATACATAAATATATATATAAAGGCATAAGTATTTTATATATATAAATAATAACATAAGTTATATATATATATGTAGTATATGCATAATATGAAAATATTACTTATAAATATAAAGGACATATATATATATATACATGATACATATTATATATATATATATATATTACATATAGTATATATGTAAATATATAAAGTACATAATATATATGTATAGAAATATTATAGAAGGTATATATAATATAATAATATATGTGTAGGTACATAGTTTATGTAGTATTAGTATATATAATATATACAATTACATATTAGGTATATATATATATATATATACATGATATATATATATATATATATATATATATATATATATATATATATATATATATATATATATATATATATATATATATATATATATATATATATATATATATATATATATATATATATATATATATATATATATATATATATATATATATATATATACATATATAAGTAATATATATATGTTGTACAATAAAATAAAACATTTATATAATAATTATAATAATAATACATATGCTATATACTAATATATATTTAGTAATACATATACATATATATATATAAAATAATAATATAATATATTTATTATATATATATAACAGTATATGAATATATATATAATATAGTATATACATATATGTATAATATATATAATATAGTATATATATTTAATAGTATATATATTTATATATATTCATAGTATATATATATATATATATAAAGATACTTATATATGTATACATATAGTAGTATATAGTATATACAGTATAATATATAAATAGAATATATATATACATATATTTATATAATAATACATATACATATATATATATATATATATATATATATATATATATATATATATATATATATATATATATATATATAATACAAAAATACATATATATATTTAAATATATACATATATATATATGTATATACATACTGTATAATACTGTATAATATAATAATAATATAATAATAATTATATATACATAATATACATATACATATATACATAATATATTATATATAAATATATATATATAAATATACATAGATATATATATATATATATACATAAATATACATATTTAAATACATATTAAAAATATAATAATAATATATATATATTATATTATATATAAAAATATACATATATATACATATATATATATACATATATACATACATATACTTATATCTAGGTATATACGTACAGAGAGGGTGGGGGGGTATACCTGTCTGACAGGGGGGCCCACGCCTCGTCGTCGGTGGGAGGACGGCGGCGGAGCAGGCGGTGGCTTGCCGGAACGGCAGCCACAGCAGCAACTGCAGTCAGTAGCAACAGTAGCAGCAGCAGCAGCTTGCAGCGGCTGCAGCGGCGGCGGAGGCGGCGGTGCAGGCGGTCAGGGCGGCGGAGGAGGTCGGGGCGAAGGGGTCTGGGGTGGTGGCGGAGGTCAGTGGTGGCGGTGGTGGTGTCCTGGGAGGTCGGGGTGGGTCGGCTGGGCTGGTGGTCGGGTGGTCGGGGAGGATTTGCAGGGGAGCTGCCGGTCGAGGCGGTGGCCGTGGGACGGCGGGATGGTGGTGGTTCGGTAGGGGGGTCACGGAGGAACGGATGGGGGTGGTGGCGGTGGTCCACGACGGCCGGGGTGGTGGTGAGGGGCATCGGGGTGGTCGGGGGTGCTGTGGGGGAGAAAAGGGTGTGGGCACTGCGGGGCTGCCGGCGGCGGGTGGCGGTGGCTAGGGCGGGGGTGCAGTGGTCAGGGGGGAGGCCGAGGTGTGGCGAAGTGTCCGGCGGAGGTCCGGTGGGCGATGGTGGCCGGAGGTGGAAGCTGTGGGAGTTCGGGAAGGGGGGGAAGCTGTATATATAGGGTTTTAGGTTTTAGGTTTTAGGTTATTTTGTAAATAGGTTAAACTATTAGGGGTATTTTAGGAATTATGCAATAAATATCTTTAGATATTTATTTAGGATATTTCTAGGATATTTTGTGGTGGGACCCACTTCCAAATGGACAGTGTAGGTTCACCGGCCAATAGGGGGTGACACCACGTACTAAAATTTGTAGAAAAACCCCTGCAAATTTATAAATTGCAAAAAGATCCTATTAATTGGAAAATTGCATATTTACGCAATTTGTCTGGAAAAATACCCTATTCCTAAAAATGCTAAAAATCACAGAACTGTAGGGAAAAGCTGTGGGAGGGCCTGAGGGGGTGGAGGTGAGCCTGGGCAGGGGCTGGGCCTGGTTTCTGGGTGATACGGGTCACCATATTAATTAATTAATAAATAGTGCGCGCGGTGTTTTCTAATTATTTAGAGGCAGGTAGGGTCACAATTTCAGTACGGTGTCAATATACTAAATATAGTATACTCAGTGTAGGATAATAACGTATTTTTGTCTGGACAAAACAGGTGCAGGTTGGGCCTCAAATCTCTATTGGAACAGAGATGGGTATAGATCAGGAAATTAAATAGAAAATAAATACGGACGTTTGTAACGATATTTGTGCGTCAAAAATGAGGCTCAAAACAAAGTATCTGGGAGTTGCACAAGGTTCAGAAAAATAGACTAACATGTCTAGGAGAGGTATGTGAACTTTGTTTGGGGATTACAGTCAGTGTAATGCTCTAAATAATTAGGTGCTGGACAGGTGCACAAATCAATAGGATATGTAAGAAAATAAATTTAAAAAGTTGCAATAATTCTAAATTGCCAAAAATAATCCTAATTTAATATTAATTACTGAAATCTGGTCGAGGAAGTTTATAATCTACCCTCCTTAGAATATTTCGTCCTCGAAATAAAAATAAACGTATAGTGAAAATTAAAGATTGATTTGAAATATTAGGACATACCCTGGTCTAGAATTATATGGGGAAAACGCTGTCGAATATCCTCCTCTCGTTCCCAGGTTGACTCGCCTGGTGCATGATGTCTTTATGCAATATGAACTAGAGGGATAGTCTGTCCTTGCAACACCTTCTAGCTTCAGTCTCGGATCTCTACGGGCTCCTCCTGGTACGATAAACTTGGGTCGACAGTAATTTCTAAATGGTCCAGCACATGACTTGGATCTGGAGTGTACCTTCTTAATTAGATATATGGAAGACGTCATGTACTCCTTCCAATGTCTGAGGTAAGGCTAACTGTAAGCAACTTCTCCGATGTGTTCCAACATATCGAAGGGTCTGATGTACCTCGGACTCAGTTTTCCTCTTCCGCCAAATCTGATAGTACCTCGGGTAGGTGAGATCTTCAAAAACACATGTTCTTCTACTTGGAATTTTAGATATCATCGATGTACGTTTGTTCGGTGCTTTTGTCTGTCCTGCATTGCTCGCAGGTGTCCTGGTATCTTCTTTACTTTCTCCACCGTATGAACGATCAATTCAGGTCAGGTACTTGTCACGAATCTTATCTTGTTGCCACTCTACTCTTTTTACCTTAAACCTGAGGCTTCGCCTACTTTACTCCATGCGTACCCTTTATTCAGACTATATGGGTATCATCAGGTTTACAACTGGTCGTTCATTTATGGTATTTCATGATATCCAACTTAAAGCTAACATCAGTTGATACTCTCTCTCTCCTCAATCTAATTGCTCTATTCCCGATACTAATTTTAACTAGTTTATTTCTCGAAGGTGACAATACGAGACTAAAGTTACTGACTGCCTGCATAAGTCAAGTATATCAAATCTAATTTGGAAACTACCTGTAGTACTTAGCTATCACTTCATTCATAGGTTTGAGCCTATCAATCAATATCTAGTAATCTATCTATCTGTTTTGGCTTAGTCCTGATTTATTATCTAGAGGGTGAGAAAATAATTTAGGTCGGATACTGTAAGTCACCGGATAACTAAGGTTAACCACTATGATTTGCTATCCTAGGTACTATCTATACCCTATCTATACTGGTTTGGGTAACCTGGTGGTCTAAAGATGTTGCTTTCCTTCCCGCAGTCTAGTATAGCATTGTACTAGCTTTACTAGTCCATGCCTAAGACGACGTCGAATTTTGGCATTGGAAGTACCAAAAATTGCACTCTTAGCTCTCTACTATAAATGACTACCGAGCACGTTTTAATAGTGCTAGTAATTGGTATGATGCCTACTCTGGTAAGAATTTTCCAGCACTTAGGCAGTGGGGAAGTGGCTAGTTTGTGCATGGCTATGAAATTACTAGATATGAAGATAGTGTAGCTCTAGAATCAAATAATGCGGTTGCAGGTAATGATGTATCTAAAATGGTACCTGTAATGGTTTCACCTTCTGGCTCCTCTGTAATTTTAGCTAGTGCAAAGGCCTGCCCATGCCTTTGCCCTCTGGTTTGTTGTCTGGCTTGGTTGTACTGTGCTTCCTGGGTGGCCAAGGGTGGTCCCTTCTGAAATCTTCCAGACACTGGGGGATGCTGACCTCCAGTAGAGGGTAGCATTCTCTGGGCTGGTACTGCTGGTCTTTGCCCGTTCTGGGGTGATGCCTCTCTGTGTTATGGGCAGTCTCTTGCCATATGTTGACTAGCTCCACATAACAGGCATAGTCTATACTTCCTTCGGCAATTTTTGGCATAATGTCCCTTCTTGCCACAATGGTGACAAGTCGGAAGTTTCTTGTTTTGATATGGCCCCATCTTGTGTTGTGTCTGATTTCCCGGGCGATGGATCGGTCCTCCTGCTCCGGGCTAATTTTTGGCGGGTATGGTTGGATTAGAGCGTCTCGCTCCTCGGCCAATAGCTTCTTGTACTCTTGTCTCTGAAAGAACTTTTTCATAAGAGATCCTTGACTGCGTCATAGTATACCCTTGGAGCTCGAAGGTAAGGCCGTGATGGAACTTCATGGCCTTCTCCAGCTCGTTGGGTATCAGATTAGCACCGAATCGACTCAGTCGACTGAACTCTGCGTTGTAGGTATCGACGGTCATGTTCCCTTGTTCCAGGTGCAGGAACTGGGAGTACAGAGCATTTCAGACCGTGGCTGGGAAGTATTTTACATTAAAGTATTCCAGGAATTGCTCCCAAGTATGGTTCTTGCGGATACTGCGCTCTATGGAGTCCCACCAGTGATGGGCGTTGCCTTTTAGTTGGGCCCTCACTGCGGTTATCCATAGATCGAGGTGAAGGTGTGAACCTTCTAGCAGTATCTCCGTGTTGGAGATCCAGTCTAAGATCTCTTTCGGAGTTTCGCTGCCCGAAAAGGTTCCCGGGCCCATCCGACGAAAGCCTCGGACAGTGCCAACTGGTTGGACAGGTGCTGGTGCTGGGGCATTTGTTCTCTCCAGAGCCATCATCAAGCTCTGTCTCAGGGCTTCAGTCTGTTGCCACTGAGCCTGCAACATAGCTTGGAAAAATTAGAACATCTGAGGTTGTCCCTCAAGCTGTGGCATCAGGGCAGGAAGGGCTGGAGGTAGAGGCAAAGGTGTCTCTGCCTGCAGTGTTGGTGCTTGCCTTTCATGTTGGGCTGGCGTTGTCTCCTGGGTAGGGTTCTGGTGAATGTACGGGATTGTCGGGTAGACCAGCATCCTTCTCGGGGATTGGTCTCTCGGGGTAGTCGGAGTTCCTTGGACATCTAGCGAGGGGTTTGCTGCTTGGTCAACCCCATCAGTCTCGTGTCCATTGGGTATGTCCATATTTCTGAAGAAGATAGAATAATTTAGAAAAGCACGAAGGAAATAATAAATGATAATCAAGCAGGATACAAAATTTAAGAATGAAGTCATAGTGGATGAGACCTAGTATTCCTATCCTATAGCAGGTTTGCTAGGCATGTTATCACACTACTAGCAATTAACTGGACCTGCATGGGCCACAACTAAAACCATGTCACGCCCCAGTCCTAAAATATACGGAACTAGGCCACGTGGCATTGGCCAGCTGACACGTCACTAAGGGATTACCCACTTTAATGGACCCAAAGGAACGTGCTACGCTGTCCTAAAATACTACAAGTCTAGTACAGGTAAAGTCTAATCTCATCCACAAAATATGTCAAGGAAATAAGTGCTGAATATATATATGCTAAGTCTGAAATGTCAGAATACAAATCAAAATAAAGTCTGGTGGGAACAAACCCATTACAAAAGATAAAGTACAAAAAATATAGTAAGTCTAGAGCATCGACTAGCTAGGCAAGTAGCTCCATCTCCAGGTGCACTAAAAGATCAGGCAGACTCTGATGGCAGCTCCTCTAATTCCTCCTCAGGGGCATATCATGTCTCCTGTTCAGGTCCATACACTGTGGGGGTAGAATGCCTCATCTAAATCTGGAAGGGAACCAGGTCCTCAGTGGGACATAACAAGATACATAAAAGCATGCCATGTATATAAATACTGAATAAATAAATAGATGGTGTGCTAGCCATCTAAATGAATGCAATTTGAGACAACCTAGTACGTATGGGAAAGTGTGGGCTAGACATATGCTGACATAATTCACCAACCGTAGTGACTGGCTAGTATATGCCACATATGCCCCCGTTCAAGGGCACTATGCTATTCTCCATCTCCGAAGAGCATGGTAACTTGAAATATATTTATATAACGTCCGTATCACTCCATCGAGTGCGGTATCTGTATAAAAGAGGTGGGTGTCCCATACGCCTATTAGTTATTCTCCCCGCCCAATGCGGTAATACAAGTCGAATCCACAACGTGTAAACCACGTAACTAAATGCCAGTCATAACTTTCCTAAATATTCCTGATTCTGTGCTAAGCCGTGATGCACGTCACACGTACTGGTAGCTTGTAAACCCCCAGAAAATTTCCAAATTATTAAATCTTGGATTTTTCCCAATTTTCTGGAATTTTCTGTGAATTTTCTGTAATTAAAATCAAGGCTTTTAATTAATAAATGATTTTTTAATTGGCAATAAATAATATTAAAATATCATGAAAATAATATTTTTGGGTGTAAAATAGAAAATTGGACTTAGGGTAATTTTTCTGGATTTTTCTGGGTCTCAGACCTATTTTTAAATGCCTAAAAACTAATTTTCTAATTAATTAATTATTTAACTAATTAATTATCTATTATTATTATTAATTATTATTTATTAATTTATTTTTATTTTATTTTATTTTTCTTTTCGGGCCGGCCCATTGGGCCGCGGCCCAGCCCGCTACCCAGCCCAGACCCGCTCGTATCGGGTCGGGTCGGGTCAGCCAACCCGACCCGCCCGCAACCACCCGACCCGCCGGCGACCCCGTCCCCCCCCACGATCCCCGAAACCCCCGGCCGCCTCCGCGCGCAGCGCCGCCCCCCGCGCGCTGCGCCGCTCCCCGCGGCCCACGTCCCCCTCGCCCCCGCCTTGGCCGGCCCCCGCAACCGCCTACCCTCCCTATTTAAACCCCTGCTGCCGGCCGTCTCCCCCACTCCCTCGCACCACCCTAGCCACCCGCCGCTCCGCCGCAGCCCACCACCCTAGCCGTCCCCTCCTCGCCGTCGACCCGCAGAGCCCCTCCGCCGCCTGTCTCCTCCGTCCCCCGATTGCTCCGGCGGCCCCCGACGCAAACAGCAGCAGCAGCAGCGACTCGAGCGGCTCCCCGCGCCGCCTCCGGCCGCCCTGAGCCGCCGCCGACGCGCCCCCAGCCTCGCCGCGCCGTCCTCCGCCGTTTGCCCCGAGCCCGGCCGCCCAGCAGCCGCCCTCCGCCGGATTCCGACGAGGAATCCCTAACCCTAATTCGCTGTGTCCGACACAGGACACAGTGTCCTGTGTCGTGTCGGACACGATCTCGACCCTGATTTTCGGGTCCCCTTCAGGTATGTGTAACTTTCGCCTCGTAGCTCCTTTTTCGATTCTGCAAATTGCGTTGTGAAGCCTGTATGACCCTCTCGGTGTCCGGACAAACGGTTCGGGACATCGCGTCCTGTGGTGATCGCACACCGCGATCCAAAACCAGGAAAAACCAGACCCTGTTTCACCCCGTTCGACGGGCGATTTTGTGTTCGGCTCATCGGAATCCAAATCTGGAAGTTCCGTTGGGTTCGTATCAGCATTCCTGACCCGTTGACACTAAGTTTGTTGTATTTAGAGACCTTTGACCCGGACACGTCTTTCGGTGCAAAGCGGGCCCAACGGCGGACCCCGTTTTGACCCGAAACTGCCGTTTTTGCCCTTGGCTCCAAATTGGACCCAAGGACAGGCGTTTCTAGCTATTTGACATCTTCTGAGCATGATGGTAATGTCTATTTCAGCTTTTGGACTCATCTGTGGAAATTTCTCCCAAGAACCTAATTAATCAGATCCAAACAACAGGCAAGTACCTGCACTTCAAGTTAAACTTTATATATTGTGATAATTTAATTCCCTGTCTTACATGTACCCTTGATGATTACTTCTAGAGTTAGAAATGCTGGATTTCATGTCTTGAATATTGGAGTTCATGTCTTGTTTTTCATGTCGGGTGGGAGAATACCTAGAAGGCATGTAGTTTACCCTTTCCCCTGTCGTGACTGCTAGCTTTTGGTACACGACTGTACCATCAGCCTGATACTCGATTATTCCTGACTGCTAGCCGCCTATGGCGTGCCTGATTAGCCTTATAAACCCCTACATGCCAACTAAGTATTCTAAATACAAAAACAAGTTCACACAGCTAGTTTCTAGATCTTGTTGCATTTCTTGTAGACTGTTGTAGTTTCATTTCCTGTCTCATTTATTTCAGTATTCTCGTATTTCCTGTTTATAAGCATTAACTCTGAAATATTGATAATCTTTATGCAACTTTCTCAAAATGATGCTCTAATTAATTGTCATAATTATTTAGTTTAACCTTGTTGTGCACTGTGTACTTTGCTCCTTTCCTGACTGGATCTGTTGATTTAGGCGATGATGAGGATCTTGCCCCTACTTATTATGGTCCCTATGAGGGGACAGATGATACTTATGAGGAGCCAGAACCCATTCAGGAGACCCCTGCTGCTGAGTAGCTAGTTTAGCTATCTTTTATTCTGTTCTCTATCTTATTTAATCGGGTTTGTCCCCGATTTCATTTGAAATTTCTGTATTAAACATTTGAACTGCTGTCACATTTATTTCAGTTTGCAAATCTTAAATTCTATTCTCATTATTATCTTGCCTATGTTAAATGTGAATGAGTTAGTTTAGTTTAGATGGTTTGACCTAGACAGCGTACTACCGCCGACTCTGCGGCGTAGGCTGGACGTACCCACGTACTCGTGCCCGAACTTCCGGGTGCGGGTCGTGACATAGCTAATCGAGTACGCAACTTGCATCCCAAGATGAAGTACAATATTATTGCTTGTACAAGTGTTAGGGTCTAGGAGGATATTAGGATACCCTCACAGCTGTTGGAAAGTCTGCTAAAGTCTAAGTCAGTTACACTACGTGTCAACGTACTTGTTGACGGTACCCGAGGCAATCTCAGATACAACAGTTATATATAAGTCTACTGAAAATAACATACAATAGTGAAATAAATTTAAGCAGTAAAACTTGGCAAGGTATACTTGCCTACTTCTCTGAGCTGGGTGTGCCAAAGACCTGTACTTGCAGTCAAGTCTGAGGGGTCCTGTGACCTAGGGTCACTGACTGCGTCATAGAGATACTCTGTTCAGGACATACAGGATTCGTGACTTAATATTCAAACAATGTGTATCTTAAAACATAGGATTTATACATATATAAAATACATATATTCTTACTTATATATATATATATATATATATATATATATATATATATATATATATATATATATATATATATATATATATATATATATATATATATATATATATATATATATATATATATATATATATATATATATATATATATAAAATACTTATTTATATAGTATTATGACTTATATTATAAATAAGTATTATATATATATATATATATATATATATATATATATATATATATATATATAGTATTAAATACACAAAAATATATACATAAATATATATATATAAAGGCATAAGTATTTTATATATATATATATATATATATATAATAACATAAGTTATATATATATGTAGTATATACACAATATGAAAATATTACTTATAAATATAAAGGACATATATATATACATGATACATATTATATATATATATATATATATATATATATATATATATATATATATATATATATATATATATATATATATATATATATATATATATATTACATATAGTATATATGTAAATATATAAAGTACATAATATGTATGTATAGAAATATTATAGAAGGTATATATAATATAATAATATATGTGTAGGTACATAGTTTATGTAGTATTAGTATATATAATATATACAATTACATATTAGGTATATATATATATATATATATATATATATATATATATATATATATATATATATATATATATATATATGTATATATATATATATATATGTATATATATATATATATATGTATATATATATATATGTATATATATATATATATATATATATATATATAAAATAAAACATTTATATAATAATTATAATAATAATAATACATATGCTATATACTAATATA